>JAYMTP010000905.1:0-27981 GCA_036897365.1 Geranium brycei | reverse complement strand
TAGGGTCAAAGGCGTATGTTATTGGGCACGGACTACTTGGACCTAAATGCGGTAAGATCCTACTTTTTAGCGTCATTTTTTAAGCAATACGTCGTATGAGTTAGGTATTATCACCACACGCGTGACTAACTTCACTTATCCTAATTTTTCCGAGAAATCAAATATGACACTTATTTTGGAGCGGAGGGATATCAATTTTGTACCATGGAACTTACATTTCGGTCATAGTGTAAAGAACAATGTATTATCGTCAATAGGCGTGGACCTTTAGGCCCTCAAGTCAATGGGATAGTCTATGTTACTTAGCTTTAATGTTGTCAAATACTTTAGGCGCTAGTCAAAAGATAGGGCCTTTTTGCATTAATCGGACTATATTCTTATTAAATAAATTATTATATATATATATATATACCATCAAAATATGAATTATACTGTATAAAAATGATAACAATGATTATTTAAGATATAATAATATAAATATTTAATATTCGTTACATTCATAACCTTAAAAAATAATTGAAGTGTTAATCAGTATAAAATATCTGAGTTTTAGTTTTTTTTTAAAATAAAAAATTGCCTAGTCGACTTAAACCTAATTTATAAGTACATTTCATTCTTGTTCAGCCTATAATTCCCATGAAAACGATTCACTATAATTGTACTAAATCGATCATCTATATAATCGGCAATGTTTATCTTTTTCCTCCAATTTAGGCTTCTCTCCGTCCGTGTGCTCTGGCGTAGTGGCGAAAGTGGTCGAAGCAAAGATGCCCCATTCTCACAAGCCATTTTTTGCATCGGGCACAAAAAACCTCCCGGCGATGCTGGAAACTACGGCTTCTGTCCATCCCGGTGCAAGTGGCGGTGCTGTGGTCAATTCGGATGGTCAAATGATTGGACTCGTCACAAGGTAACGTTCAAATACAGTTACAAAATACTTTTGGCAAAACCCGTCAATTTGCTGGTTTATTTGTTCATAACATTCAGAAACCGTCGTTTTCTGCTTAATTTTCTGTTTATATTTAGAGATTTTTTTTGTTCGATATTATTTTCATATCAGCAATGCAAAGCACGGTGGAGGGACGATCATACCGCATTTGAACTTCAGCATTCCTTGCGCATCCTTGGCGCCGATCTTCATGTTCTCGAAAGGTCATTTCTCGTTTCTTTCCTAATTTTTACTATTTGCGTCGACTATATTGAAATTACGATATATGAGTAACTAATCCACATATACATACAAAAAAACGCGAACTATATCTGAATTCGCTGTGCTTTTGTTAACAGATATGGAGAATGTTTCGCTGCTACGAGCGCTTGACAGACAAAACGATCAACTTTCCTCCGTGTGGGCGTTGATGCCTCCGCTGCCTCCAAAGGTGGGTCCCGCCCCGTTGCCTCGGGATGATAGCGAGAAGGAAGCGAAGGGCTCGAGGTTCGCTAAGTTCATAGCAGAGAGACAGGAAGCGATGAAAATGCCAGCAAAGAGGCTCAGTAAGTTGTGACCATTATTTTGTACTACTGCAGAAGAAACCAATACTACTGTTTTGGTTGTAACAAATAATGTGTTTGTTGTATCGATCGATTTGTAAACAAATTTAGCATATCTTTGAAAGGGTCGCCATTTGCATAGAACCATATAAACAAAAATATATATTAGTAATAGTTACAGAAAGTTTGTGCTCTTAATCATAATAATAAGATAAAATGTTAAAATAAAATGTTAAAAGACTTAATTGGGGTGATATCGGTAAAGTGGTAGTGTTAGATTGGTAACCGGTTTTGAATAAAATTTGGGCTTGGTTTTTCGTTTAAATCCAATTGGTTTTGTTGGATGCTAGGTCGTGGACACCTCATGTACATCGATTTGAGGAGATCAATAAGTAATATCAAGTCACATATAATGTATTAAACCATCTTTTATTTATTGTGCTAATTGTGGTTTTCTTGAAGAACCGAAATCTTTCTAACCAATTTCTTACAATTCTTGAGTTTAAGAACCGAGATCGAACCAATTTCGTTCTGTTTCAGAATTTGAGGTCATGGTTTTAATCGTTTTATCGGTCTCCAGTTATTTTTTAGCAGCATTAAAGAGTAGTTCAGTTCTAGAATCATGTCAGTATTAGTTAGATGTGCCCTTAGATGACGAGAAGAATGGGTTTGTTAGCAGCAGTGGGATTGAGACCGAGATACTCATGAACTCGGTCGTCAAGGGTTGGAGACGTAGAGGAGCCATGCAATGGAGTTCTCGAGAGACGATATTCGTGGAATCTAGAGACATATTTGTGAAAGGCAATGGGGATAATGGTGAAGACATGCTTAACGAGACCACTAACGTAAAATTTGAGGGTGAGCGATAGGTCTTCTTCGAAGATTTGTCATTGGTAATGTAACACGTGGAACGCTCATAAAGATGGAAACTGACTCTAATGGCTTAGCATAAGAGCGCGATGAGTTTTTCGTCTTGAATGTATTGATTTGGTTCGACGAAACAAAGAAAGAGTGATGTCATTGCAGCGTAATACCCTAGATTATTACCATCATATAGATTCAGTTTTCATTTAAACCTCAAATTTAACTGTATTAATAACAGTATTATAAAATTAATTAAAATAGTTAATTTAGCACGTTTTATCTACGTGATTCTACATAAATAAAAATGTTAATAATATATAGCAGTCGTGTGCAATTTCCCTTGTGTATCAATTTACACACGTGAACTGACCAGAAAAAGTGAAACACAACACGACATAATTCAATGTTCCTAGTCCCATTTCGGAATTTCCCATGAATGCAACCCATAACTTCTGTCCAAACCAACCACAACCCACAATAAATGTTCCCAACACATTTTCTCCACTAAAAAAAATCAATTCCTTGATATGCAGGAAATCTCCAAAAGTGACTCGCTACAAAATCAAAAGATACACTTCACATTTATGAGATTCACGAAAACATAAAAATATCCACAGTTTCGTGAAACAATACACAACTATCTCTTTACGTGCCTTAACAACATATAAACATTACGTAGAGAAAAGTACACAATCATCAATCAAAAACATCAACAATGCATAATAATACAAAATAAAAAAACCGTTTATTTTTGTTTCTGGGTTTTGTGTTTATAATTACAACTGACCTGGTGAGACTACAAAAGCCAGGTCTCGGGTCGGGGAGACGGTTCGTTTCATATGAACCTGGGCTTGGGCACGGCCGAGGTGCTCGAAGGGTGGGCGGGCCCGAGCTTCTGAATCCAGTGGAGGAGGCCTTTCTTGTGATCCTGGCAGGCCAGGCTCGGTACCAGGTTGAGTGTGCCGTCTTGGGCGAGGGAGGACTCGAATTGTTCTAGTACTTTCACGACCTGCCAGAACTCTGGCCGCTTGTCGGGTTGCAAGGACCAGCATTGCTCGATTAGGGCCCGCATGGCAGGCGGACAGTCCACTGGCATGGTAGGCCTTAGATTCTGAAAGAAATTGCATGTGGAAAATTGTCTAATTAGCACAATGCGCCAAAACAAATATTTATTCTCCATTATAAGTTTATAACGGAATGAATGTAACAGTTTGCCGAATTACTCTATACGAGAACAGGCAATTGTGGCTTGGTATAATAAATGCAGTGTTCTAAAAATCTCCAACTAGTCTGATTAATCTCCTATTAGTTCTTGATTAATAAAATTAATTCCCTATTAGTCCCTAAGGTGCACTATCTGCCTGACTGTTACAGAATTGTCTATTGAAAAAGTTTTAAATTAAACTACCCCACCGATTCCATTTCGGATTGCAATAATATGTTGCTCACCTCGTCAGAAGCAAATGAAAAATGAAATCATAACGATTGGTGGCATTTTACCGAATATATGTTTCCTCGGAAATGCAAATTGGTGCTTAAATAATTACGCCCTTGTCATGAAAGATAATCAGTGCACAGTTCAGAAATCATGGTTTCTAAAATGTCAAGCAATTTAATACATATATATATCTTAAATTGTGTTTAAAAATAACTCTTAATCAGGAGCATAAATGATCTATTGCTAACTACAGCAAAAGCGGACAGAAAATATAAAATTCAGGAACGTACCTTGTTAACTACAGCAAAAGCGGCTTGGATAGGAGTCATATCCTCGTATGGAATCGCCCCGGCAACCATTTCCCATAACATGAGTCCGAAACTGTACACATCCACCTTTCGCCCGTAGGACTTCTTTCTTATCATCTCGGGTGCCATCCAACGGTAAGTTCCGGGGTCGTCCGCCAACGAATCGCAGTACGCCTCCTCACAGCCTATCCCGAAATCGGCGATTTTCAGGTGGGATTCTTCGTCAATGAGGATGTTCTCGGGTTTAAGGTCCCGGTGAATGATTCCTTGAGAATGTATGTATTCCATTCCTCGCGCAATTTCGAGAGCGGCAATTATTAGTTTTTGCAGCGGAAGAGATTTATGCTCCAGCCTGTGGAGGTGTGCCCTCAAAGAACCTTCAGACATGTATTCGGTGATTATACAGTAAACCGGCGGCTTTTTGCATGCTGCTACAAACTGTTTCTCCGGAAAAAATATAAACGCAATTAGGATTATATAATGCAGGGGGCTAAAAAGGGTTTTCAAGAATCAATGATTAGCTATTGTCTCATCGGGAGCAAATAATTCAGAGCCATGAGAAGTTAATTGCTCAACAGTTCATCATACACAAAGAAGCACAAATGAAATTATAAAGCATACAGTATAGGGAAAATCACAAAAGGTAGCTGTAAACTATTCAATTTTTGCAAAAAATGCAAAGAAGTAGTTGTGAACTTACCAATTTGTTGCAGAACATGAAATTGTCCAAAAATGACAAAAATACCCCTATAATTAAAATTTTAAATATAAAAAATTCAAACTTGAGCTCGTTGATTTTCCTCTTCTTCGACCAAATATCACCGGCCGTGGCTTGATAACACGACGATAAAAAGGGGGAGTCGGATCAAACGGCAATTGGAGAGAAGAAATATAGGCGAGCTCGAGTTGGATTTTTTTAAAATTTCAGGGTCATTTTTGGACAAAATTACACATTTTGCAAAAAAGATGATAAGTTCACAGCCACTTTTTGCAAAATTTGAATAGTTCACTACTATTTTTTGCAATTTACCCTATTCTATAACCAAGTGACAAATAAAATTGAAGTAAGCTAAAAATTTGATCACCTTTATGACATTCGGATGATGAAGCCTCGAGAGAAGGGTGACTTCCCTCTTGAACTGATTTTGCAATCGGGTAGCCAACACTTGATTCTCTTCGTCGTCTGATACCCTGATAATCTTCACCGCAACAGGCTCGTCCTCATATATCCCGTGGTAAAGCCGGCTATTCGCCCCGTGAGCAAACCTAAGCCCAAGAAAAAGCTTCGAGAGATCCACGCTCCATTCATCAGAGGCATCCACAGCATTAACCCGACCCCCACCATGATCAAACAGCTTGGTCCAAGAAGAGTCCTTCTTGCTCCTCAACTTATCGTAACCCTTCATCGACCCGAAATGGCTGTGGGGGCTAGCACTCGAGGTAGGAGTATTAGGTTTGCTCTCTCGCTTCCCCTTCCCCTTCTCGGAGGCCTCTCTTCTCCGGGGATGCGGAGTGGAGAACCTCTTGCGCTGGGACCTCGCCTCCTTGAAGGTGTCGGAAAGACCGATCTCGGGCGAAGGGGACAACGACCTCTGCTTGTTGGTAACCGGATTTCGCTGAATCGGGGAATGGACCGGGACAGATTTGTAACTAGCTAATGGCGTGCTTGTGCTTGAACTACCGGGCCTCGACTTCAACCCGGAAGGGCTCTCGGGCTGGACGGACAAGGACAATCTGGCCGTATCCATCCTATGACAAACCGTATGCGAAAACTTGGTCCTCCTAATCCACGAAGTAGATTCTTCCTCCATTTTTCTTCCCCAAACACCTCAAATCCCAACAACCCTAAAACCAAAACAGCCCCATACCAAATCCCAACAACACACAAAGCTCAAAAACCCCAAATTTCACAAAACCCATCAACAATCAAAATCAAAATGTCCAATTCAGCATGAAAACTCATCAGAATGACACAATCCTTCTATTTCCTTCCTTGTTCCTCCCTTCCTTATATGCTCAGCTTCAAAAGTTAAATACCACCATAGGTCATAGCCTGGAAGATCCCAAATACACACACAGCCAAACAAATATATATAAATAAATAAAAAAATAAGCAGCACCCATCATTATAATTGCACCTATACTGCTACACATACAAAAATCTCCAAAAAAAATTAAAATAAATTATCATGCATTAAAACCCAGCACAGACAATGACTAATTCAATACGATTAATTAATACCCACATCAAAAAAATATAAATCTACTCACCGGAGATCCAGATTCACGTGAACAAAAACCCACAGACGATTCAATCCGCCATGGGAGGCGAAGAGATAAAATTGGCGATCGAGGTTGAGATTTGAGAGGGTTGGAGATTCCGTGGACCAGAGGCTTGCGGTGAGGCCGCGGTGGCCCAGTGGCGGCGCGTGGCTGCGCGTGGGGACCAGACGCTCTCGCTCTCTCTCTCTCTCTTGCTCGGCAAAAAGTCAGAGAATGAGAAAAATGAAAATGACAGAGAATTGAATGTTTTATTGAGTTTTTATTTGTTTTTGTTTTTGTTTTTTTTTGGTTGGAGAGGAAAAAGAAGAATAATGGTATAATAATGACGTGTACAGGTGTCACCATCGGAGAGAATGTGAGGCCTGGCTGATCCAACGGCTCTCCTTTCCGTACGGTTTGCACGGATTTTATTAATTAATTTTTACAATAATATATTGTTTTCTTTTTACACTGTTACTTTACCTCATGAATATTTATTAAGAGTTGAGATTAATCTTAAATAAAAATATATAATCAAGTAAATATTACATGAGTAATTTCGAGATCAGCTCGACTCGATTCGACTTATTTAACTTTATTAAAAATATTTATTAAAAGATAAAAATATATGATGATAATGTATATAATAATAAATTATATATTGAACGAACCGATTCACGAACATATCAAGTATTAAAAGATCAGGTTCGAACTTAGCTCATTCAGTTCGGTTTGAGCACAATTACAATGAGATTGAATTGAATAGTTCATGAATCGAGCTTGAGCGGCTCGTTAAAAACTCAGTCAAATGTAAAATTAAACTTGTTGTATTAAATTCGACTATTTTCTCAAATCAAATTTAAATATAATTATACAAGTTCGAATGAGCCAACAGAATATAAAATTTTAATCATACATTATACTCGTTTATGGTACACCTGTCAAATTAATCTTCAATTAATTTCCCGTTAATTTCTTATTAATCCCTTAATAGGTCCTCGTAACGCTCTATTTGCCTGACCAGCGCTTAATATTTTTTTCATAGAACAAATCCTCTTTTGAGTTTATGACTTGACTTCAATTTAGGCTAACTAAATTGTAAGCTGAAATTAGAACAAAATAAAATACATGAACATCACAAGGTCTCTATTGTTGGAAAATCCTCAAAACATGAACAAAAATCGAAACAAATTAGATTGTACAAATGTTATGCTGAAAAATCATCCTCAACAGCATCAAATAAATTCACCCAGATTGAGGTCTAAATTTTACAGGAAATAAAAAGAAAAAAAATACTCGAACCTGCATTTTTCCCCCAAAAAGGGGAAGAACGCAAACGAACGAGGAGGAAGGGCCGATTAGAAACCAAGTGCGGATAGATCGATCACTGCCACATTACCTCCTTGGGGATGCCTCGTTCCTCGGCGACTTCATCAAACGTCCTCATCTGTTGCAGGGCGACGATGGTCGCTCTGGCGTTGTTGAGAATGTTTGGGCTGTTTAGCTGCTTTGCCCGACCGTTCTCATAGCCAGCCATCTGGAGAACTACCCTGACAGCTCCTCCGGCAGCCAATCCATCTCCTGGCTTGGTTGGTCTCAGCATCACTTTTGCTGCCCCGTAGTATGCTTCGGACCTGCCATTTTCACTCGCCCCGCAAAATCAGTGCACGCAATGTAGCATTCAATGACGAAAATTATCCGTCTAGACAAACGCTAAAAATAGATATCTGAATTATTTCCACCTAAGCCTTCAGAGACACTAGAAGAAGAAAAACGCATTGGTTGTTACCTGCAACTATGACTTATCTTAGCAAACACAAGCTAACTTTGAGAAATCAATCCCGACACGCCCTCTTAAGATTGATCATGCCTAGCAAAAATATATTTTGCTACCTACATTTTCTGTTATAACGAGAAAGATAAAGCGGAACAGAAGTCGAAATCAAGAAACGCTAGACAATATGTCAATTAGGCAGAGAAATGGAATGACATAACCACCAAGTGAGTTCACATAGGTTACGCATGTATCAGTATTATAGATACTACTATATCAGAACCTAATAGGAAATAGGGAAACCATAAACCATGATCTAATAGGCGACCCAAATTAGGCCCAGTGGGATCAGAATCGATTCAAGGCATATCCAACATTTTCTTTGAGATATGGTGAGGGAGACTTGTTTCTTACTTTGAATCTGAGAATAAAACTATGGGTTTGCCACATTGTGATTTAAATCATAATCTGCTCATCAGTTTGTTTACTGCCCAAAATGTGACCAGTGAGGTAAATTTGCTAGTAGGGCAACTCAAACCAGCAAAAAATGCACAAAGGCAACCATAGGATGGTAGCAAGCTGAGTATAGGAGAAACAAAAATGATTGGAGTAGTTGCAAACAGTGTAAAACTGACAAAGTTTCATGGGAGAGCAGCTGGATGGAAGCATGAATGATGAACCAAAGTTGACATCGGAAGTGAACTATGCAAGCAGACTAGTATATCGAAAATGTAGGAAAAACAAGGTTGGGTCTGTATACCAAATTAAGCATCAACAATGAGGGTCAAGCAAGGTTTACTTGTGAGGGAAGCCGTTGGCGTTGGTGAGGGGCACCTGGACGATGTTGCGGCGAGCATTGACGTTGGCCTTGTAGATGGCGTCGGGGATCTCGATGGCCTTGCCGACCCCGACGCCGACGTAGCCCTTGCGGTTCCCGATGACGACGACGGCCCTGAACTGCAGGTTCTTGCCCCCCTTGGTGACCTTGGTGACCCTCCGGAGCTGGATCACCCTCTCCTCGAACTCGTCCCTGATCCTCTCCCGGACCACCTCCGTGCCGCCCCACCGCGTCTTCTTCTCCAGCCTCGCGTCCAGGACCTTGATGTCGTTCCCGAGGAAGCTCACGCCGCTGAAGGCCGGGCCGTAGATCGCCTCGTACGCGGCCGCGATCTCGTCCTCGCTCTCCATCGGCTCCTCGTCGTACGCCGGCGGCTCCACGTACCCCTCCGGCGGCTCCTCGAAGGGGTTGAACTCGTCGCCGGAGTCTGATTCCGGGAGGAAGGACGAGAACTCGTCGGAGGAGGCTCGGATCGGGGAGGGTTTGGGTTTGGGTTTTGGGGAGGGTTTGGGGAGGAAGGAGGTGGGTTTGGGGGGGAGGAGGGAGAGGCGGTGGGTGGTGGTGGCGGAGGAGATTGAGAGGGAGAAGAGAGAGGCTGTTGTGGACGCCATTGTTGAGTGAGCTCTGGAGGTTTCGAGCTTTTCTGGGGAGAGAGTGGCTTATCCGCAGTGAAAAAGAGGATTGGGTTCGTCTCTGTGGAGACGATGATGATATGGTGGTGTGTACAGTTGTGTGGGGCCAGAGACTCTTTCATTATTATTTGGGGGTAATTAGGTAATTACACATCAGCACGCCAGTTTGATTTCAAATTAATACTATTAAGGATATTTTGGTCTTCTCACATCGAAATTTTGTTAGATTTAACCCGTTGGAGTTAAGTGTAAATAAAACAACAGTTGGGCGAGTGCAGAATCGAGTGTTTTTGGTTCGGGACAGTGATGTGAGAGCAGGCGACAGTTGAGCGTATACTGATGTGTTACTGCCCCTTATTGTTTCAAGGGGAAACTTCGGATGATCGCGCCTAGAATGAACTGGTATGTGCTTGAGTACGCCTACGTATATATTTTTCCCGTTCGGAACTAAGTGGGCATTTCAGACTAGGAACGGAATTGAGACTGAACTGAAACCAGAATTAAAGATTCGTGTGATTAACGATCTGGTTCTGGTTATTAAATTGAGAGAACCATTTAACTTCAATTCGATTCCATTTCTTTTAAATTTAGAACTATTGGTTAATCGGCAAGAGCCGAAATTGATTCTTTAAATAATTAAGGAATGAGAAAGAAATGTTATTTATCTTTTATTGTTATTTTATTTATAAAATATATGATTTGATTAAGTAGCAGTGGTAATAATTAAATATCAACGTTCAATTCTCAATAGTACTTTTTGATAGTTATATATATATAAAGTTGTTTATAAAATGGGATCAAAATCATCTAATTTGACCCGTGAACTTAATAGGTCGCCTAATTAAATCGAATAATTAAAATATTGAAAATCAATTGGTTTCGATGGGGTAGAACTGAGGAACCGAAACGAAAGACCGGGTTAAAAACCGACCCACCACCAACACAATAGTTCCGGTTCCGATTCTCGAAAATGTCACCCCACACATATTTTGCTACAAATCAAACTCAAATTCGGCCTATAAAACAAGAATGAATTAAGATCGAAAAGTAATCGGTTCTAACAGTAGGATTGGAACCAAGCCGTTTCTCCCATAATGATTCCAAGTTTGATTCCAATATATTGAGAACCGAGGGATACGATTCCAATATATAATGAGTCGTTTCTCGCTGGTTCGGTTCCAGTCCGGAACCGTGCCCACCCCTATTAATAAACAATCCCTTTTCCTAAAAAAAGGTCTTAAACAGAAGGATTTCAAATTCAGGGACTAAACTGAAACACTACACATACTTGAAGGACTAATCAGAAACATTCTCCTTCATATTGTGTTCCACAGCAAAATCAAATCAATAGCAGAGAATGTAATGTTCTTCGCATCAATGTTAGCAATTTCCAGACACAATATGTATATAACCTGCATTGTGCAGTAAAAAACAACAGTCGCATCGGCGAATCCTCAGTTACGCTTAATTCCTAGCGCCTTGACGGCGAGCTCCCAAGTGACGATCGTTGCTGCATTTGCAGGAAACGCCCTCACAATCGTCGGACCCAAACCGGCGTAACATCCTCTCAGTCCGGCCCTCCTATAAACCTACGGACAAGCATTGATTCGTCGCGTCAGCACAAATTTAACAGTTACGTTAAGACTTTTCAATGGCGTAGACTTGAAATGGAAACAAAATGCACATCCGTCGTGCTTGACAGAAACTACATAACATTTAACCAATGTTCTGAAAGACGACATGCGTTAGTCAAGCAGATAGGGCCGAGATTTGTATTTGTTTTAGTATTTATTAAATAAACTACTATATATATACAATCAAAATATGAATCATCAATACGGAATAATATTGCGAATAAATATTTAAGATATAAAAGTATAAATATTTTCATATTTGTTACATTCACATCCTTAAAAAAAATATAAACAGTATCCGTACATAACATTAACATCTTCAAAAGCAGTGTTCTAAGAATCTCCGACTTGTCCTATTAATCATTTATAATTCCCGATTAATCCTTCAATCTGATTTATTTTCCGATCAGTCCCTAAAAGGCCCACTCCGCAGACTAGCGCGAAGAATTTTGTATCACACTGTTCAAAAGTGGTTACTCTTAACTCTTTTTCCTCTCCGTAATATTTGTTTGTCATTTTCTAATTCATTTTTGTTTTAAATTGAAAATTAAATAAACCGGGTTGATGTTCTAAAAATCTCCACCCAGGTGTTCGATTTTTAGATCATGGACCTGCCTAGTCGCTCCACCGATTTAAACCGTCACAGTACAAAATCGGGTCGGTATTTTAAAATTCTCCGCCTAGCCAAAATTTAGAACATTGTTCTTAACATTGTTCCGTGTTCAATCCCCAGGAAGTCTCATCCTACTCAGAATATACCCAAAAAAGAAAAACTAAGTTTCACTATCTTAATGTTCTCGAGACCTTTGAAATGTATACATAACACGAATGCAGAAAGTAGTCATCGTAAAGGAGGAAATTGGGAAAGCTGACTTACCGAGCTCAAAATCTTGAATGGGTTTCTTGAACAGGTATTATCCAGAGCAGTCTGGATAATGGTCTTTGCCACATCCAATGGCAACATGGCTGACCAGAACTGGAAGAAATTTAAATTACAGTTACATTTCTAAGATACAATTTCGGATGTGTTACTCTTGACGTAATTCAAAATTTAAAATACTTACAGCAACACCACCGAGTCCGCCACTGACAATTCCGATTCCCACATCAGCTAAATGGCTATGTTTTGATTTGTCGGCTTTCAGTTGCAAATGCATATGATACCGGACATGTTCATAAACGCTAAAAAAGACTGCATTCCCCAACGACTCTCTCAATAGCGTTGTAAAACCTCCCCGGAAAATGCCTGTGATCTGAAATTTTATTCCATCAACTTAAAAGAACTTAAAAAATATAAAGGAAAATTGCAAAAAGGTGCCCTATTATATGACACTTTTGCAAAAGGGTGTTGTGTTGTTTGCATTTTTTTGCAAAATGTGTAAATTACCTGAGAATAAAAAAAATTAAAAATTATATTTTAAAAGTTTTTCTGTTTTTATCTTTTAACTAAAATTTGTATGATCAAAATTTTTAATTATATACTATGTTTAAGTTAACATTATTATTATTATTATTATTATTATTTTTTCAAAAAAAAAAAGTTAACATTATTTTTTAAAATTATGTTACAAAAGTCTTAATCCTTAATTTCAGGGGCAATTTAGTCAATTTTATAAAATTACACACACTTTGCAAAAAAAATGCAAACACAGCACCATGTTACAAAAGTGCCATATAATAGGGCGCCCTTTTGCAATTTTCTAAAAATATAATTTAAGCAAAGGATTTTCTCACCCCTTCAGTTTTTACGGTTTTAAGGGCGCAATCAAGAGGACTGGTGTATCTGCTGGACTTCGGAACCAAAGAGTCCGTGCCTTGAATTTGCATCCTACACTGGAAAGCTCGGTGTCAGATCTCACAGACACGTGATGGAAATAACAGTAACGATTCATCAAAACAAGAACAGAAAAAAAGCCCGGCCAATTTCACTTGCCTTTATCAACTCTGATGGACATAATATAAAACTGATTATAGCTCCAGCGTAAGCTGCAGAAGGAATAATGACCGAGTTTTGCGGCCTGCTACTATCTACACCTTTCATATGCTGGTAAAATGGAAGGTTATATATTAATAATAATAATAACATCATGATAAACGCGACAAATAATTACAACTGCAAAAAAAACATTCCAAGCTTTTACTCTTGTCTAGTGCGTACAGTTCATACAATTCGAATCCTACAAACCTGCAATGACTGTTTTGTTTGGGAGTAAATTCCGAAAGCAAGTGAACTCTCGAAGGCCACCCCAATAAAAGACGACGTTGCCCCTCTATAAAGTCCTTTCACCTGTCGAGCAAGGATATCACTCAGTTCCGCAGATTAAGAATTACGAAAAATAAAATGAAAATTAACATCCATAGTTCCCGTGAAAGAGAAAGATCCAACAGATAGGAAATAGACTACCAAACTTGAAGGTTAGTATTAAGAAACATTAGTCTGGGAATAAAGGATAGCTCGGAGCTGGACCTGTTTTAACAGCATTTAAAAGGCCAACAAAAAAAAAGTGATATTGTCTGCTTCAGTTCATTTTTTTACTAATTTACACTTCTAGCCACTTCAAATTCTGTAAGTTGCGTCTCTATCAAAATAGGCTAGTTGCAAATGCCGAAGAAAGGACAATTAAACTTATAAGAACTAGCACTTGTCAATATGGTGATTACAACGAAATGCAAGGAGATTACAGAGACATTTCTAGGAAAAAAACACTTGCACGTCATTTTACAGGATTCAACCAGCAACGAGTAAGCAGACACGTGAGACAAACTGTAAGAAGAAGCAGGCTAGAGCTGTAAGGGTCAGCATTCAAGATACATAGAGAAAACATAACAAGAATGTAGTTACACATATATAATATAGTCTTCACTGGTTCACAAACCTCCCCGTTGCTCAACTGTTTACTAATGAAAACAAAACTTGGTAAGCTTATGGACTCTGGCGAACCAAAAGAATATATGACAAAAATAAGGAAGACAGTTTTGGAGATAGGGAGGCACCTATTTGAATGAACACAATACCTTCCATCATCCATTCGTGCTTATATTGTATCTTGACCCAAACACGAAATGTAGTACACATACCTATCAAACCCAACTTAACATCCTTCCACGCAAACGTGCACGTGAAGGAGCTTTTCCAAAGGGTTTGTCTCCATCTTTGACGGTCTTACGACCCCATGTCAATTCTTATGGCATTGAATAGAAAACGTAGGAGATATCTCGAATTCGGGTTTGAAACAAGCTATGAACATATAAGTGTTGGCAAGTTTTCTTCAGTTTCATACAATGTATATCATGATAAAAACATCACTAGATGCAATATAAACTATTTTAACTCAAGTCACTCTTGAACAATATTTCTTTCTTTCTCAAATTGTACTAATGGGTTCCCAGCAGAATCCATCTTCACTTCCATCCAAAAATAATTCTCTTACTTGAATTTTTGCGCACATAAAGGACAATGTCGTGGTGCTTGACTTTACCTTTCTTCCCTTGTTATCACAAACTCAAGGGATCATAACTGACTTGTCTAAACTAAAATAGTGATAATCTAAATCCATACATGATGACCCTACCAAAATGTAAAAGAAAACAAAAGCATTGGGGAGTACAAATTTATCCGAGTGGATATTATAAATGGGATGGAGAGAGAATCAAAGAAAAATTTGCATCAACGATCATCAACCAAATACACTGGACAGCTCATACAGATTCCATCAATACAAATCAGTTCAAACCTCAAACTAATAGTTGAACCACAACTACCAATTAAAATTTCATGCGGCCGGAACACAAGCCCTCCTCTTGAACATGGCCAAGATCAACAAAAAGCTTAAGCTAAACTAAGGATCGGATCATCGTTACATACTCTTGATAAATGTTAACCTTAACCCATTTGAATCAAATACTGCACTAAGGCTCTACACATCAACTACCCACTAAAATCCATGTATCATTTCCTCATCAAAAAGAAAAAATTCCTCAAACCCAACATAAGATAAATCCACATTCCCATTAAAAAAAATGAAAATTAAATCATGGGTTCAATATTAGCACCAGTAATTAACTACCCCTTCAAAGGATTAGATACTAGTCATATACTCTTGAGTCTTGACAAATTTTAACGTGAACCCATTTGAATCAAATACTGCACTAAGGCTCTGCACATCAACTACCCACTAAAATTCAGATAAATCTACATTCACATTCAACAAAATGAAAATTAAATCATGGGTTTTCAACATTAACACCAAATAATCAATCAATTACCCCTTCAGTCTTCAGAATCCGAGCGGTGCAATGCAACCCATTCCTGTACTTAATCCCGTGGCTCTCGGTGTTGTGCTTTTGCAGCTTCACCTGAGAAACGAGCGAAATCGATCAAAACCTGCTCAGATTCAACATTCAAAATCAAAACACGCACGGGCTTGTTCTGGGCAGTACCTTGACGGTGTCGAAGGGGTGTCCGGTGGCGACGGTGGAGACGCCGGCGAGGAGACCGGCGATGTACTCCTTGTAACCTGAACTCTCCGGCATCTATTCTCGGTGTCGAATCGAGTGTCTCTCTTCATCGAGATCGAGCCATCGCCGATAGGAGCCGAGTACTAGTCAAGCCACTACTGTGAACAGTACAGAACTGGTTCTTCCCCTCTGGGGAGGGTATAAATGTCATTTCACCACCTGTTTATTTCCCAAATTTATTTAACAGTCCAATTATTGAGTCCATGTTTAAAGTTTGGGTTTCGGAACCGAACCGAACCGGCCGATTCTGAACCGGACCCCTCCGTCCTTAATTTGCGGGAACTAAATCCGGAACCATCATGCGAGAAACGGTTTGATTTCAGCTCTAAATTTTCGGTTTGATTTACCGGTTCTACCATGTTGGAACCGATTAATTTTTATATCTCGAATTCATGTTCGATTTATAAGCTGAATCATACGAAGATGAGCCTAATTTATAGGCAAAATCATTAAGTTCACAATTATAAAAAACGTTGAGGTTAAATTAGTGCGACTCAAACAAGATATAAAGTTTGCAAACTTAAAGATAAATGACATATAACATATTATGCAAACCAGTTCGGTTGTGAACCGCCGCTTTTAGAACCGTAGTTGAAGTCAAACAAAATTAATCAATTCTCTAACAAATTAGAATCAAAATCGATTCATTACTCACGGTTCTTAATTTTTCGGTTACAATTCGGCTCGAATTTTGGCTGGGAACTGATTCTGAGTCTAAAGTGTCCACCCTTATGAATATGCACAAACAAATTATATTGTAAAGTAATTATATTTTAGGTTTGATCATTTCGTCACTTCAATTCGATCGATTTAATCAATTTTAATTTATTTAACGTTTCACATATTTAATTATATTTTGTTTAATATATACTTATTTGTGAATCATTAAAATAAATTGTCTTCATTAATCTTATATTATATTTCAATATTTCAATATCTCATATTCATTTCATTCAATTTAATATTGTTGATAATGTAGTTGGTTTAATATAATTTGACATGTAACATAATTACTATATTTAAGGACGACAGTTATATCTTAGTATAATCTATATTTATTTATAAATCATTAAAATAAATAGTCTTAATTAATTAATCTTAAAATATATTTTAAGATGTCGTGTACATTTAATTTAATATTGTTGATAAGATAGTTGGTTTGATACAATTTGACAAGTAACATAATTACTAACGTATAAGTATGACAACTATATCATAGTCGACGTGAATGAAATGAGTTGCATGGTATATCATAAAAACACGACAATATTATGTGAATTGAATTTGCGTATTAAATATGATGATCAAAAATAGAAATATAAGTGGCCTTATGTGAATTGAATTTGCGTATTAAATATGATTATCAAAAATAGAAATATAAGTGGCCTTTAATTAGAAAATAAACATTTTGAAAAATAGTAAAAATGGTAGTTTCAAATTATATTCTCTTCTTATTGAATGGTTCAATATTGTATATTTCCTTTGTTAATTTGGCATGTTGTGTTTTTTTTGATGTGGTTAGCGTAAAGTAATATATAAGGTTTTTGAATTGTTTGTGCCTATAATTAGTCTATTTTGTTTGGATTATATGCTATTATATGTATTTGTTTCTTGACCATTTCTTCTCTTTGTATTGTATTGTCACTTGCAATAGCATGGGTTGATAGAAAATATAATCATTTTATTCATTACATTTGGAAAAAAAATGGCATTGTCATTTCATATATACTTGAGAATACCCAATAATTTAAGTTTACAAATTGAATTAAAAGATTAACGTGAAAATAAAATATTATTTTGAATTTCTCGTCATCAACCATTTATGTTCTAGATATATTTATATATTTAAGAATTTAAGTGTAATTATTCCTCTTAATTTATCGCCTTTTCTAGTATATGGTCAAAAATCTTTCTCACCTGAGTTTTCATTTATAGTTATAATCTCTCATACTTATATCTTAATTTATCTATTTGTCTTGCGAGTCTATGTACATTCATATATTGAATATTTGAAGAAGAAAAAATCTTAGTAAGTCGTACACTGTTATTATTTTAATTTGGCACTCATATTATCGATTACACCTTTCTTTGACATCAATATATCTTGCAATGATAACAAAATATTTCAGCCGTGGCGAAAATTTAATAGCCATTATCTTTTAAGGGCAGGCGGTAGGTTATGGATAACAAAACCTGTCTCTTTGTTCTTTGTATAAAGAGATACAACGTGTTTAATTTGACGAAAACTCAATATCACTGTCCGGCCGAGGCAAAGCGGGCATGAAAAATTTTCATTACTTTATATATTTTAAAACTCCCATCAATAAGATTTTCATTAGTCTTTCACATTTTCAATGATATTTATTTACATAAAATCAATTTTAGGATAAAAGTAAAAATTTAAATATACATAAGTTAGGTGAGCAATGTGTTTTCAGAAGCCGGATCGGGTCAGAGGTTATTGTCCGAAACCGTAACATCATAGTCAAATCCTATCATTACTCGACATTTGTTTTCACACTAACACTTTCCGATCCGATGATTACCGTAATTAATTTAGTTTTATCGCTTAATCGCATCCCATAATTAAAAACAAAAATATCAACAAATTTCCTATTTTTTCTTCACAATATTCTTCGGAGTCAGATTCGTAACCAGAAAATTCCTCAGATTTCACTCCCTCCAGATTTGACGCCAAAAAATCCCCAAGAACCAACCAATCGCGAGCTCTCGATTCGCTCACTCGTTGGATCGAATTCAAATTTATAGTGCGCCAAGTCCCGAATCGATTTGGGTCGCTTCCTGATCTGATCTGCGAGCTCCGATTCAGTTGATCGATCGAGATTGGGATCGATTTTGGGTTTGTTTTTTTTCTGGGTTCGGTGAATTGGGTGTTTGTGTTTCTGGGTTTTGCGGATTGGTTTGGATGAGACTGAGATGAGAGGGATTGTTGTTGTTGTTGATGTGGGTTTGGAGGGACAATGAGTGGAGGGTCCTTGGGTCTTCGCTCAGGGAGCTATGGGTCTCTGCAACAACAGCTTAAGGAGAACGGGATTGGGTTGTCTCCTCCGATTCAGCTGTCGACGAGGAAGGCTTCGAAGATGGTGAAGGACAAGGAGAGCTTGTTCCATTGGATCTGCAAGTTCGCGCGCCGCAAGAAGGTTGGGATGCTCCTGCTGTGCTTGGTCTCTGCTGCTGTCTTTCTCTGGGTGCTCTATGTTGGAAAAGGTTTGTTCAATTCTGTGTTTTGATCTCTAGCTCATTGTTGTTGCACTTATTGAGCTGTGCCCAGGAAGTGAATTTCACTGACTTGGATGTTTTGATGATGTTTTTGAAGTATTGATTGGTAATGGTAGATTTTTGTTTATGTGTAGCATTTTTCAGGTTATTGTTATAGCCATATTCTTGGTCAAGTACGTGTTTTGATCTCTGTCTCATTGTTATACTGATTGAGCTGTGTCCAGAAAGTGAATTTCACTGACTTGGATGTTTTGATGAGAATTTTGAAATATTTGTTTGGTTTTGGTTTTGGTAATGGTAGATTTTTGTTTTAGTGTAGCGTTTTTCGGGTTATTGTTATAGGTAATGCCTTTCTCTGGTTGCTCTATGTTGGAAAAGGTTTGAGTTCGTGTGTATACTCTTGTTCAATTTAGTGTTTTGATCTCTGGCTTGTTGTTGTTATACTGATTGAGCTGTGCTCCGAAATTGAATTTCATTGACTTGAATGTTTTGATGAGAGTTTTGAAATATTGATTGGTTTTGGTAATGGTAGATTTTTGTTTTAGTGTAGCATATTTCGGGTTAGTGTTATAGGTAAGGTCTCTGCTGCTGTTTTTCTTTTAGTGCTCTGTGTCAGAAAAGGTTTGAGTTTGTGTGTATATATCCTTGTTCAATTTTGTGTTTTGATCTCTAGATCATTGCTGTTCTACTGATTGAGCTGTGCCCAGAAAGTGAATTTCATCAACTTGGATGTTTTGATGAATATTTTGAAATATTGATTGGTTTTGGCAATGGTAAATTGTTGTTTTAGTATAGCATTTTTTGGGGTTATTGTTTTATAGGTAAGGTCTCTGCTGCTGTTTTTCCTTGGGTGCTCCATGTCGGAAAAGGTTTGAGTTTGTGTGTGCATTCTTGTTCAATTATGTATTTTGATCTCTAGCTCATTGTTACTACACTGATTGATTTGATTAATATATCTAGCTTATGTATTCAGTCATGTATTTTGAACGATTCATTGACTTGCACATGTTAATGAAAATTTTGAAATATTGATTGGTCTCTGTCTCGTTCTCCACCGTGGGAGATTGTTGTTTTAGTGTAGCATTTGTTGGGTTACCTTTACAGTTGACCTTTTGCTTAAAGGATTCACATAGACAACTCCAATTTTCATTGGGAAATGACTTGGATATCATTATTGGTAAGACTTCCGGGTGTTTGTTGCATGCTCACTCATATGCAATCCACCCGAGATTGTCCTCAGAGATACGATCATAATTAGTTCAGTCGTTGCATTTTATTTTTGTACAAGTTTAGCTTTTCTCTAACCCTTTGTACACATTAAATTACATATGATGGTTGAATCTGCTTGTTAAGTGCACTGTTATATTATAACATTTTATCACCCTCATACTTCTTTTGTACATTTGTAAGAAATAGTGTTTGAGTGCTTGCCTCTTATTTTTCAGGTGAAGATACTCAGCGAAATGTCAATATCACCCATATTGACTTTAATAGCTCTAATATAGCTATGCCTCCTCCACCTCTAGTTGTCCCCCCAATTATCCCTGAAATTTCTCAGCCTAATGCCGCGCGTAGTGTACTTTTGCCTCCTCCACCACCAGCATATTTTCTGGGCTACACCCTTCCTCCCGGGCATCCATGTAACAGTTTCACTCTGCCTCCACCACCTGCAGACAAAAAAAGAACCGGGCCTCGGCGTAAGTATTTATGTAAATGTTTTTAGTCAGACTTATTTTATGTTTAAGGGTTTCATAATTTCTTTTTTTGCCATTACTAGTGGACATTGCCATGTAACATGTGATTCCCTAAATGTTCCGAGAGACATGGAGTTGATGCTTGCTATACCAATGTACTACTACTAGTTTTTACGTCAATGAAGATGCTGAGTTGTATTTTTAATGAACCTATTAATGTTTCAGCATGTCCAGTATGTTACCTTCCCGTGGAAGAAGCCATTGCATTGATGCCAGATGTTCCGTCATTTTCTCCTGTACTAAAAAACTTGACGTATGTGTATGAGGAAAACCAAACAAAAACTGAAGATTCTTTTGGAGGCTCGGAATTTGGTGGATACCCTTCTTGGGAGCAAAGAAACGACTCTTTTAATATCAGAGAGTCGATGGATGTGCATTGTGGGTATGTTCTATTTTCTTACATAAATATAGTTACTAAAGATCTGTGGACTGTGGTTAATCTCTTTTTCCTTTTGACATCCAAAATTTTATAGATATATTTTCTCCCGCCCCCACCCCCTTCCCTTTTCATTTTTTTTATTAATATGTATATTGATCAGATTTGTAAGAGGAGTCAAACCCGGACGCCTGACAGGATTCGACATGGATGAGTCTGACCTTATTGACATGGATCAGTGCCGCGGTGTGGTTGTTGCATCGGCAATATTTGGTATTAAAAAATTTCATTAATCTCGTAGTTATCATATTTCTTCAGCTGGTGCGTGTGACCCAAATAAATTCTTCTATTCACCAGGAAATTTTGACGAAATCAACCAGCCAAAAAATATAAGTGATTTTGCCAAACAGAATGTCTGCTTCTACATGTTTGTAGATGAAGAAACCGAAGCATATTTGAAAAACTCCAGTCGCATAGATAGCAACAGAAAGGTCGGAATATGGAGAATAGTTGTCATTCATAACCCTCCGTACTCAGATGCAAGACGCACCGGAAAGGTAAAGCTCTGCAATATTGAGTGAATTGAAGAGCTGTTGTACAGTCTAAGTTCTGGCTGTTCTTTTGCCTTTGGTATTCGTATTCTCACCTTTTTTTGGGTTTTGTATCAAAACATCACCGGCGGTTTTTTTTTTATCACGAGAAACAATAAATACTACACAGCTCAATTTAATGAGGTTATTAACAGTTGAACTGTCAAGTGAAGTTGTTCCATGGGTGTATAATTTACACAATAGTAATTTGTTATGCAGATCCCAAAGCTTTTAATGCATAGGATTTTTCCTAATGCCCGCTTCTCCATATGGATAGACGGAAAACTTGAGCTAGTGGTTGATCCATATCAAATTCTTGAAAGGTACGTTTTTTTCTTTTTGCACATAACTTTGATTGGTTGAATTTTACATGTTTGATCATCACTATTAGAAGTACTTGAATACTTGTTTTAGGAAATATATTCTTCCCCAGAAGACTTTCTGTATAATGTGAAAATAACTTGTTAGTAAATGTTCTAAAAATCCCCGAATAGTCCTGATCAACCCCATATAACCCCTGATTAGGCCAATCAATCCCCAAAATCTCTATTCGCCTGACTAGTGCTTAGCGTTTTTTTAGAACACTGCAGGTTAGTGCAAGTTTCTCACGTTTGGACCTTGCTACGGAACTCAGGTAACATAAAAGTAAAACACAATCCTATCTGAAAGACATGGAATGCACCAAATCATCAAAGCCTTAGATCTATGCCTTTGAAACATCGTGTCTCGTTTTTTTCGTTCCTAGTTGAGGTATTCACACTAAAAGTTCCTAAACCCCGTCTTCAGGTTCTTGTGGAGGAAAAATGCCACTTTTGCAATTTCAAGACATTATAAGCGCTTTGACGTGTTCTTGGAAGCCGAGGCAAACAAAGCTGCTGGAAAATACGATAATTCATCTATCGACTTCCAGGTCGATTTTTATAAAAAGGAGGGTTTGACCCCATACTCCGAGGCTAAGCTTCCCATTAGAAGCGGTAGGTGTGAGATCATCGTCTTTTTGATTTGTCCAGCATCACCCGTGCCATCCGTCATTCTTAGTAATTTTTCTTATGGTTGTATGTGCAGATGTTCCCGAGGGATGTGTGATAATACGGGAACACGTTCCGATCTCAAACCTATTCACTTGTCTTTGGTTCAACGAAGTTGACCGCTTCACTTCCAGGGACCAAATTAGTTTTTCAACAGTGAGGGACAAGATCATGGCTCAAGTGAAATGGAACCTCAATATGTTCTGGGACTGTGAAAGGCGCAACTTCGTGGTTCAGGTAAATACTCTTATTCACAAAGTAGGAAATATCAACAAAATGATTAATTAATTGAATAATTGGTTTATTTCCTGAATGATTATGATTTTAATGAAAGATTTTAATTAGTGTTCTAAAAATCCCCGACTTGTCTGATTAATCCTCTATAATTTCCGATTAGTCTCCAAAAGGCCCTCTCCACCTGACTAGCGTCTAGCGTTTTTTAGAACACTGATTTTAATTTGTTGATGCATGTTAATACATGTCCAAAAACATGCATATGTTTAGTGAAGGATGAAAATGTTATCCTCAATTAGCATAATTAATTTAAATAAATTTTTTTCAAATCAGCAAAAATTTGTAAATACACTATAGTTATGACTATTCAATATGATTAGATAAATGTTTAGTGTATAACTATAGGAATGAAATGGAGTTTTGCTATATGATTCAACTAGCCAAAACCCGCCTTTGTTTGCGACCGACTTGGTTGTTATTGTTTTTTGATATTCTAAACTTGGACTAGGCTGTCACAATGTAAAAGAGAACCACGATCCTTCTAAAAAAGACGCCCAAAATATCATAAAATGACAATCTATCTTCGATATTCAGCACACATGTACGCTTTCTAAATATAGGAATAATTGCAAGAACTAGCGATGCAACATCCCAATTTTGTCAAGAATTACTGTATACTTTGTTAATCGTAAAACCTTGTCGTGAGCTACCAAAAGTTTTGCACAGACAAAATTTTTGGGGTATGATGTGCAAGTCACGTGATCTCCATTTTTAAAGAAGGGTATTTTCGTCATTATTTTTGTAATGGTGTTACCAACTGTGCAAAAGAAAAGATAAGTTCATGGCAAGGATATGACAACTCCTTACAAAAGTGAGATGCTATACCTCAGTTTTACAGATATCTCTAATACATATGCAGAGAATGTTCATATTGTATAATCTACGCACGCATGCTCTTTACTTACTTCTCTTTCGTTGCAGAAATACCACAAAGATGTACTCGAACACTCGCACCCGCCGGCTCCCGTCTATCCTCCTCCTCCGCCGCCTCCTCCACCCCCTCCGGTCAATGAAATCGTCTCCGATCCCGCCATACCAGCTCCGACGAAGAGGACCCCCATAAGACGGGGGCGGGACAGGAGGTCAGGTTCCAGGCGCCACCGGAAAGTCGCAGCCGGAAACAGAGACACCGATTCGGGATAAAGAGGTTTTCGTCGGATCGCCATTCTTTTTCGTTCTTCTTCGCCCCCTTCCGGAACTGTGAATGGTGGGTTTCAGGAGATTTTATTCATGGGAGGTTTGGTTTTTCAAGGTTGTAGTTTTGTGTTCCTGAAGAACAAAGCAAAAGCATTCCTCAGAGTTTCACATTTCGGAATTGTCTATTTTTACTACTACATTCATGATTTTTTTTGTATATATAGTATGGCTAAAGCATAAGATGGGTTGATGGCAAAATAGTAATCTCGACTCTGAAATGGAACTTATTGGTTTTTGTCGAACTTAACCATGAATTCTTATTGCCTTGTGTTATTTTAAGTCTTGTAATTAGAAATGAGACGCTATTTTTTTTATCAATCTAATCATTACTCCAGTTGTTAATTTCTACAGACAATACTGTGGGTTTGAAATTATCTTATATTTTACCTTGTGTTAACATTAACTTTGTATTAGGTTCTTACCAACTCTTGTTTTACCTATTGATTAAACACTTCAATGACCTGGGTTCGAGACTGCACTCAAGTAATTTTTATTTTATATTAATTTTATAATATTTTGAATTTAAAAATTCAAGATCACTGTATAGATATACTAATATACTATATAAATATGCTAATATAGTATATAAATATGTACTGGGTTTTAGGACCCTTTACAGGCCAGGGCCATAAAGACCGTCCAAAATCCTAAGAATTCTTGAGATAGTTATAATAGATTCGTAGACCGGTCGACTGACTCGTTTTAAATTAAAAACAGTTATATCCCTTTACAACAAAAAAATCACATGTAGATTACCAACACTTGTCATTCTAATACACCTCCTCACCGACGTTCAACTTCATATTTTCATCACTAACCTAGAACCATTCTCGTCAATTTTCTTATAAATTGCATTTGACCCCATTTTTGTGATTCCTATACCCCCAACGACACCCTCACTACCCATCACCTTCTTCTTCGATGCTCTCATGTTGTAAACTTCCGTCATACGCTTCAGTCTGTTGCTGAGAGTTTCATGATCCAAATCAGCCACCAGCACAATGACTTATGGCTGGCCTCCTTCTGCATGCAAATGAATATAAGTTTTTTTATCAGCCAGAAATAATTTATAACATTAATAAAAAGTACAATGTAAACTCGAGACGAAATGAAAGAAAAGCATCGAGAAAAGACAACAAAATTGGAATAAACCCGAAAATTTGGTCTAAACAGAACTGGTCTAAAAATTACATAAATCACAAATTGAACTGGTTCTGGAGAGAATTGACTTAGCCGGCATGAACCAAAGCAATTAATTCAAACCGGATTGAACCGGGCCAGGGGAGACCAAGCGTCGCAAGCGACGTAGGCGAGGTCTCCTCCGCTGGTCACCGACGAATCCCTCGGCGAGCTGAAAAACGCCAGCGAGGGTGAAGATCTCGCCTCCCCTTGCTCCAAACAAGCCAAAAGATCTCCAGAACCCCTCAAAACCACCATCACAACAACCACACTCTGACATGGTTATGTCATTGTCGGCCTAAAACTCTGGTGTGGGTATCCGGCGACGAGACCCTGGCGCCTCCCAAACGTCGTCGGCGAGTCTCTACTGCTCTGTGACCTTTGTCTCGCCAGCGAGCTTGAACCCGACTCCAGCCGTTCTCCTCCGTCGCGAGCACCCTGTTCCAGAGCCCAAACCTGCCCGCTCCACCTAACGAGGCACATCACCGACGCCAGGCTCGAGAGGTCAAATCTGGGAGGCAGAGGCGCACTAACGCCATAACAGACTCCGCCTTCTGCATATCTCCACAGCCCTTCTCGACCTCCACCTTCTCCGACCCATAAAACCCATCAAATCTGGAATATGCTCCTCCCAAAACCAGCGTTCGTCCACCATCTTTCAACAAGAATCAACCCCCACCACCACAGCAACTCAAAAAGTAGATAAGGATAGTCGCCGGAGACCTTCGCCAAAAACGGCAGCTGCTCCGACGACCTAAAGAGAGGGATTTTTGAGAGAGTATCATTTCAGCTATTCTTTACTTGTACATTATTTATACATACCATGTAAAACTAAGTTGTACATATCGGGTCAGACTTTAGAACTTAAAGGTCAACCTTAGTATTTGGGTTTGTTTCAACCCTTTATATACACAGTATACACTCATTTTATTTCATATTCTTTACAAGTGGGACTCAATTAACTTCTCCCATGTATGCGTGAAGCATATTTCTCTTGCATGCTCCTGTACACATGCATCTTTTTACTTCAACATTTCCCCTCATGTGTAGACTTGTCTACACGTGGGCCATAGTAGAACTGGACTTCTGCATATGAACCAGAGTCCACAGGAGGGCGTAGGCACGGAGAATTCCACACACAAACCCAAATCGACCCGCTCTGATACCATGTAAAACCGGGTTGTACATATCAGTTCGAGCTCCACAACTAAAATGTCAGCTTTATTAGTTCGGTTTGCTCCAACCCTTTATATACATCCCTTTTATTTCATATTCTTTTGTGTGGAATTAAGTTAACTTCTCTCTCTTTCATGCTCGTGCACACGCGAGACTTATTTCTCTTTCACGCTCTTGTATACATGAGTCTTCTTACTCCAACATATTATATCTTCTTACTGCACTTATATACGTAAGCTCAAAACTAAATTACCACAATCACCCAAATACACATACATATATACCCCATAACATTGATTCACATATTCGCAAATTAAAGATTGGTTTTCTACATATTACACTCCATCAATAGTATATTAAGAATATAAACTATCCTCACAAATTTTGAACTTTGTAGATCTATATCTAATCATACAAAGTGGATGGAATAAGAATTATATGTTAAGCATGATAAGGCAATTTTGGGAAAGCTACACACATTTTAAATTAGAACAAGAGGCATTTATTATTTATGATAGGATCTAACTTATTAGTACCCTATAATCATTATCACTAATTGCCAATACGCGAAACGCTAAAAACCACAACAAACAAACACACGTCTTAATCAACAAAATAATTAATTGATAAACTAGTTGGGCTTGCAAATGGGCCCAAAAGCGAGAGGCCCAACGGAGTAGAGAGTGAAGGGCCGGTTGTCGCTAAAGAAATGCGTGACGGGCCTGAGAGATCCGAGGCCAAACCCGGTGGGCTTGCTGCATGACGTCAGCGGGGACCACACCAACTTCACCTTGCACGTGTGCGCCGCGTACGAGGTTACTGTCCTTGGCGCCTCCAAGTAGAAGAAACCGTTCTTGTCGGTTTCTGCATGCGTCACTGTTGGTCGCCGGAACCAGGTGTTCTTGCACCTCAGCTTCACCACAGCTCCTACATTAATTATTTTCAAAATATATGTTACATAACATAATTAGCACGTGATTTAAAAAATATTTTACCCCGAATAATATTTAGTATTAAGTTATAGTTTTAAAACAGTGAGCATTCATTTAAATTTAAAATAAAAAGAGAGAAAAATGGCAAAACCACCTTATATACTACCTTGATTTTTTTTATATGCAAAGTTTGTATATTTGTATAAAAATGGAAAAATTACCCTTAAATTAAGATTTTCTTTTAAAAAATTTCTGAAATTATTTTTTAACTAAAATTTGTATAATCATTTTTAGTTAAATTATTTTGAAGTTAAATATTATTTCTTAAGAAATATATACAACTCTAAATTTCAAGTGTGATTTCATCGCTTTTTTGCACAAATATCTGGGTTAAGCTACAAGGAATGACAGCTCGGATTGGATGTCTGCCCGGGCACGTAGATAGACGAAGGAGCT
>JAYMTP010000904.1:0-27983 GCA_036897365.1 Geranium brycei | reverse complement strand
TTTTAAAAATAATAGTTTTGAAATTAGTATTTTATTATTTATGTGATATAAAATATTTTTAAAAAAAAGTTCAAAAGATTTTTTTTTAAAAATTTTAATTTTTTTAATATAGGGGTATTATGGACATTTTACATCAAATTTAACCATGTGATGGACGGTGCAACTAAATGAAACCATACAGTGGTGACGTACAACTAAAAAAAATAAAGGGTAGTGACATGCAAAAGCTACGTAGTAAATGGTAGTGATTAGAATTTTTCCCTAGAAATTTTAAATTTATATTTCATACAAATAATACTTTTAATATCATTTTCGATCCAGGTTAGGATAGTAAAAAATACTTGTAGAACTAAAAAAAACTCCCTATCGATACCCTAACTAATTTTAATTATCACGACGTCAATATCACTGATTTACGTTTGTGTACAGGTTAAAAAAACAAAAATATACTTCATTTTCTTTTCAATTTAAAAAATGTGTCATTATACAGTAGAATTCATTTCTTCTCATCTCTCATTCCTAACCATCTAATCAATTTCATTTCCTCTCCTTTTCATTTTGACCCTCTAGGTTTAACAAAATGAGTCTCGTGAAATATGGCGCTCAAATTTCATATTCAAATGATGCTTCAATCTCATAACATGTTGCTCAAGCTTTTAATTTAACAATTTGATTGATTTTTTAAATTTCATAATTAATCCAATAATATTGTGGAAGGTGTAAAGAATAAAAGCCAATAATTCAACCCCAAATTCATTAATTTAAAATTGAAAATCTGACTTTGCTATGTTTGTTTAATCAGATCAATAATCAGTAACAATGTATTAAAACATTAATTTATTTCTTTCTTGAAGAAACCGAACTTAGATAAAAAATTAATATATACACGTCGCAAAGATTAAAACTAAGACCCATGAAACCATATACAATTTGCACAATCTCTTCATTATCAATCAATCAATCAAATTTATTAATGAATCAAAATCAAAACAAATTACCAGACGTGCAAAAGACACGAATATCATATTTCAAATTGTTATTTTGAAACCAAAGCCTAATATTCACTTCTAAGCTCGATAAGATGAATTGATTGATGATGTTCTACAAAAAAGCCAACAGCTACGTACAGACACGTCAAACAAAATCAACTAAAAACCCGGTTCTTGGAGAAGTGTCTCTTAAACCGGGTCAAATTCCACAACGCTAAACTTTGGAAATGAGAAAGTGAAAGTGAAAAGCTCAGGAAAAATGAAAGTTTTGGGTACATTGTTTTTTAAACTGGTGATTTTCGGGGAAGAATGGGAGTGAGCTGTCAAGCAACCACGGTCATGGGTATGCGAAGAATGGAACATTGCAAAGATGAAGAAGAAGATGGGAAAGAGGGGGTGTTTTCATTATTTTTTTAAAAAAGAATTAGTCATGTGTAGCGCACATGCAGTGTGTTTTAACATATTTTTGTTAAAAAACTGACGGTGTGAGAATTAAAATTAGTTATAGTTAGGTGTAACAATGTGAAAATAGTGTGCAGTTAGGTGGGGTATAATGAAATTATCTCTTAATAATATGATCAGATTAAATTTTCGACATATTTCTAATTCATATAAACAAACATAAATAAAATGTTCATTACGGATGGTTGAACTCACACCTGAGAAATAAGAAAATAATAATGCAAATATTGTAGGTTGTCCTATTGCCTTAAAGGAAGAAAGTTATTGGGTGTAAGTAGGTGTACAAGAAGAAAAAAGATCATTCTAAGTCCGATGGTACAAGGTACAAGGCCAGATTAGTGGCTAAGAGATCTGCACAAAGAGAGTGAATGGACTATAATGAGTTTTTTTTTCTAGCGGTGGTCAAGCATACTTCCATCTGGGTGCCACTGACTATTGTTGCTCATGGTGATCTTGAGTTGGAGCAACTCGATGTCAAAACAATCTTCAATGAAGAGATCTATATGGATCAACAAATTATAAGGTTGAGGGTAAAGCGAGTCAGGTATGTTGCTTGAGAAAATCGCTATATAAATCAAAACACACTCCTTAACAGTGGTATATGCGATTTGAATCTTTCATGTTGATGCATGAGTTGTTGTGTTTATATTCAAAAACTTAGTGGGGGTGATTACATCAATCTCATTTTGTATGTGGATGATATGCTTATCTCTTCGAAAAACAAGGTGGAGATAGATAAGTTGAAATCTCAGCTTGGCAAAGAGTTTAACATGAAGGATATAGGCAATGCAAAGAAGTTTTTGGTATGGAGATTAGAAGAAAGAGATCGAAATGGAAACTGTTCTTAAGTCAGAAAGGCTACATTAAGCGGGTAATTGGTAAGTTCAGTATACAAGATGCAAAACCAGTGGGGACTCCATTGGCTCCACATTTCAAGCTTTCTAGTGCTGTTAGCAGTTTGATGTATGTAATATTATGTACGAGTCCAGATATGTCATGGACATGGGTCTTAAGTTACTTGAAGGGTACTAAATATACAGGGCTATGCTTTGGTGGAGATACGTGTCAGATTAATGGGTTTGTACACTCGGATTATGCATGTGATCTAAATAGACGACGATCTACTATTAATTATATGTGTTTATCATAAATGGTGGTCCATTTAGTTAGCGATCGATGTTACAAGCTACAATAGTTATTTCTACTACTCATGCCGAGTATATATTGGAGATTGAGGAGGTACAAGTAGATTTGTAGTGTGATAGTCGGAGGGCGTTACATTTGGCTAAGAATAAGGTTCACCATGCCCGTACCAAACATATTGATGTTATCATTTTGTGCAAGAAGTCATATAGAAAGGTGATATTTCTCTATTAAAGGTGAACACATATGAGAATTTAGGAGACATGTTGACCAAGGTGGTAACCGGTAGCAAGTTTCAGTATTGTTTATACTTGCTTCATATCGGGTCGTGTAGATTGCATCCCTGTAGGGCAATGTTGGGGGTGAGGTGGAGTCTTTACCCAGTATCATGAATTACAAAGGCTTGATCTCGATTTTGGGATGAATTACAAAGGCTTGATCTCGATTTTGGGTACGTATGCAACAATGCTATAATGACGCAACCAGTTTGTTCTGCATATCTTTATGTGTAAGATGCACTGAAGTTCGTCCTAAATTTGAGTTTTATGAAATGATGTACAAAGTGGAGAATTGTAGAGTTCAAGACCCAATTTTGGGTCTTGACCCACAAAACCTATTATGAAATTAATGAAATACATAAGTTGCAAGCAAACTTTAAATTGTTGTTGCTGCCATTTTTGTGAGAGACCTCGAGTGCATCCCTTTAAAGGCATTAAGAGCATCTCCATTTCCAAAATTTGACAATCTGCTACAGTCACTGTTGCAATTGCTAAACATTAAAACCCAATTGTTTATTCATTTCAGATCCTTTTTGCCAAAATATAACCCACAAATTCTTTTTGCAAAAATACATCCCACATATCCAGCAGATTAGAAACAAATAAATGGAAGAAATCCAAATCGGAAAAGAAGCCAAAATAATAAAAATTATAAAAACCAGATCTAGCTTCACCGCTGTGGTCGCATGCAAGGAGGCCGGAGTCTTCGCCACCGCGGAGGGGCCGCCGCTGCGAGCCGACTTCTTTTCCGATTTGACTATTCCGGCGTCGATACGATTTCGGTTGATTTATTTGATTGAGGAGTAGAGTGAGTACGAGTGAGGCGTTGGAGGCGCAGAGAAGAAATGGGGTGGGTGAGATTGGAAGAGAGGGAGTGTTGGAGCTTGGAGGCGTAGGGTTGGGAATAAATATCACAACTTTAAAATTACATTTATGCCCTTATAAATGTTATTTTGTGGGATAATATAATACTTATCATATTTAAATTGATTCATGAGTTAATGGTAATCACTTAAATCCATTAGAAGTTAAATACAAATTACCAATACTTAAATCTATTAAAAATTATAATTTGTTTGGAGATATTACATTAATTAATTAGAGATGTTATATAATTTAAGTTCTATAACTTAATCATAAAATTTTCGAGCTAATAACTAAAAATTGATAAACATTTTTAAAAACGGTTGTGGAACGATATATTAATTTTAATTCAAACATAATGAATATTTAATACATTTCCGATAACATAATGAATTAACAAAGAAAATGAATAAAAGTCGACACCGGATTCTCGAATCGGAGAAGAGGATATCAAAGACATATTTTTTAAAAATTACCGATCGAAAAAAAAATCATATCAAAATAAAATAGATTGGACCCAATTAATTGTAAATAATTATTAATTAATTAATTGAATTTATATTTATTGTGATAATCTATTAGTAATTATAATAAAAAATATATATGAATATATATAATGTTTTATTATTAAAATAATGAAAAAATTGTTTGATGTGACAAATTGAGATAAATTTGAAAACTGGGTTGGATATGAATAAAAATAGAGACTTGATTTTTGCTAATGATTGGGTAATAAGTGATTAGAAAAATAAGAATAGGGTTGAAGATGCTCTTAATAGTCAATCAAATTTTCAAAATGATGTCATTGAATGATTTTGTTTCTTTCCCCTTTCTCTCTCCTTTGTTTATGGACAAGGATCACAATATACTGAATTTATTTTCTCTTCACGAAGATGTGATGGAAGGGAAGCAATATCATTTACACTATCATCATTCACATGCATAGGTTTGTACATTAGTATGTATGCCTCATTAGAAGAAAAGTTATCCACTTGTTTATCACTGCTAGAATCTGGGGGGTGTAGCTTGGCAGCATCAATATGGTTCCCATTTGCAGTAGCGCCTGATTCAGACCCTTCTCCAAATGGATGACTACCTAACTTTGAGACACGCACATCATCAAATTCCCACCATTGCCATGTATTCTCATCCTTAATATGAGGTATGTAATGGCACCACTGTCAACAGTTCCTTTGTGAATTAGTACAACAGATAAGTCATATACTATATCCATGTGAGAAAGTTCACACAATCTATGTTGAAGTTATCTTCTTTGTTGTTCTAGTCTACAGACACAAGATCAATACATAATAGAAAATTAAAATAATAAAACCCACATCTAATATAAAAACCAATTCCACAAGGGCCAGAAAAATGTGATTTTCTACTGTTTATTCACAAACCAATACATGAGAGAATTTCAAAAGAGAAATGAAATTGTAACACTATACCATACAATGGCACCTTTACGTAAGGGAAATATACCGCAGCAAGGCAATATCAATAATTAAGTAAAGATATGAACAAAGGAGAGTGAAAGGGGAAGGAAATAAAATCATTCAATGACATCATTTTGAAAATTTAATTGATTATTAAAGATATTTTAGTCATTTCACGTATAAATTTAACTGAAAAGTTAACGGATTGTAGTTAAGTGAGAAGAACCAAACTCAACGCACCTCACAGATGAAAAAATATGTTAGCGGTAGTTATGTGAGAAACGTGTCAAATCAGCTGTAGCTAGGTGAGATTATCCCTAATAATTATTATCCATATGTTTAGGGATGATATTAATTATGTTACTTATTTGAGACAAGAAATAGCTGGGATAATCGACAAAAAAAAGGTGCTCGTCTTTTTCCCTTGATTTCTAACAAACGATTGTTGTCTAATTTCTTAGGTGCTTTATATGAACTCGCTATGAAAACAAGCCCTTTAAATATGAGGCGAGCCTTGAGTAATAATAAAAATCTCGTAGATTGAACCAGAAGGTGCATGTAGCCCATTTAGTTTAAGCATAGTATAGATCCAGCCTTTCCTCCAAAAGCCCATACAAAACCCTAATCACAGCGATGCAATGCATTTCCCATATACGATGTCGTTTGAAGCCAACGAGCCATTTATAAACCATTTTACAAGAATCCCCAACCTCCCTCGGCGTCGAAACCCTAATAGCAGCAGGAGCAGGAGCAAGGAGAAGCCGCGAAGATGAAGTACAATCCTCGAGTGACCAGCTCCCGCCGCAAGAACCGCAAGGCTCACTTCACTGCCCCCTCCAGCGTGAGGCGGGTTCTGATGAGCGCGCCACTCTCCGGCGACCTCCGATCCAAGTACAACGTCAGGTCCATGCCGGTGCGCAAGGACGACGAGGTCCAGGTCGTGAGGGGCACCTACAAGGGCCGCGAGGGCAAGGTGGTGCAGGTCTACCGCCGCAAGTGGGTCATCCACATCGAGCGCATCACCAGGGAGAAGGTCAACGGCTCCACCGTCAACGTCGGCGTCGACCCCTCCAAGTGCGTCATCACCAAGCTCAGGCTCGACAAGGACAGGAAGTCTCTGCTCGACCGCAAGGCCAAGGGTCGCGCCGCCGCTGACAAGGACAAGGGTACTAAGTTCACTGCTGAGGACATCATGCAGAACGTCGATTGATTCGGAGAATTGGTAGCTTTCCATTTGACTTGTCTTGTTAGGGCTGGTTTGAGGAGTTTATTGAACTTGTTTTTTGGATTTCATGTTTTATGTTATTTTCCTGGATCTGATGCACTATGGGTTTTATGTGGCCTCGAATTTTGTCTATTTTGATCTATTATGCATAATTCTCTATTTTGGTGTTGATTTCACCATTGTTTTCTTGTTGTTGATATTGCATTTCTGTTGGGTTATGGGGTTTTGGTAGCTGATTGGTAGGGATGAATATGATCATGATCCCAAATAATTTGTTTTTTTTGTGTTGGTGGCTAAGATTATTATGTTACTATGTGTTCCAGTTTTTATATAAGGTTTAAAGTTTTGTTCTAGTTTGCTCATTTCCAGCAAATTGGAAGAAAATTTATTGATTGTAGGATTCTATTTTGGAACAGTTCTCTACAATGTTGGCTTTGTTTTTCAGTTAGAGATTTGCTGTAGTGCTTGCACTCTATGTTGCACTCTATTGAACTTTTGTTTTATTATTATGGTTATGTTTCTTAATTGTTTCCTGGCTGTTAACTACTTCACTTCATATAATCATGGTAGGACTAGGATGTGTTTGAGAAGAAATATGTTATTTGCTATATGGCTATGATAAATTTAACTGAAGAGAAGATTAGTTATCATCAAGAATTTGAAAGTGGTAGGAATAATCTTAAGGAACATGGAAATAAGTGTTTGGAAGAATCAGATAGCCCTTTATTGAGTGTATTGGATAATATTAGATATTAGCGCGGAGGTGGAAATGCGTATTGAGTTTTGCTTACATTTGATCCCAATCAAAGATACTAATTTGTATTCTTGATTAGATTTTTCTTAGTAACTTACAATTGTCATGTTTTTCAAATGCTAACAAATGTGATATGCTTCCTGGATATGTTTGTGTAGCATATGTATTGCTGTGTTGCATTCCCATAATTTAATGATTTTGGTATCAGAATTGCTGTGCCATTGGTTGTTTTCCTATATCATGAGATCTGTAGCATGTTTTTGCGCTCAAAATGAACCTCAGTTGATAGAATCAACATTTGTAGTCTAGATATTTTTAGCAGCTCCACCAATATTTACCCATCAACTTGATAATAAGCCCTTCCCTACGAAGAGAATTTGATGTCTCTTCCAAGAATGCAAAGCAGTATCCTATATACTAACAAAATTGACACAACATAGCTTAAGCATGATATGATTACACATATGTTGAGAAACTAGGAATAAATTTTTGTTATTTAATTGAATGTCTCAGAGGTAAGGAATTCGAAATATGTATTATCAGAAAGTCTGCATGTCTATGGGTTGAGTGCAATAGCCAATCCGAGCTTGGGATGCTTGTCCAAGGTCTGTGTATCAATCTCACCAGAAATGGTGAAGAGCGAATTCGGTATGACCTCGTGCTGCAGGAGGGCAGCAAGTTTGCCATGGTTGTTGAGCTTTGCTTTCACCACAGTTAATGGATCCACAGCATATGACCCTCCAACTGTAAACGTGTTCTCGTTTGTTGAAAATCTTCTCGCGATTTCTCCCACAGCAGCGCTCCTCTTTGACTCGTCCATATGATGAATGTACGACGCCCTCATGCTGTCTCCCTTATCACCCCTGTTCACTTAATCATTCATTAACCATTACATTCAGAATCAGTCTTGAAACTTACTTTCCTAGTGAGGACAAAGATCATACAGAGTAATGGCAGCGCATGAATCTGGGTTTGCCACACTAATTCCAGCAGTATATTTGGAGAAGGTGCGAGTAGAAGCATCATAGCCGGCCTCAGCTCCAAAAGCAATGGTAGGGGTACCAAGTGTGGCTGAAACATCAATCAGGGGGGATTGCCCCAAAGTAGTGGACGCGGTGAAGGTCGCGTGATCGTGCAAGTATTGAATTTCTAGCTACAACATCAATGTGAAGTGAAGCATATAAAGTTACACCAGACAACAAAAACTCAGGAGATGGTAAGTGTTCAGTTTAAGAAATCATGTACCATGCCAATTGTAAAATCCGGTAGTTGGAATGAAGCAAGAGCCACGGTAGACGGTAATGGCTCAGTGATTGTGAAGGTTGCAAGGATCTTAATTTCAAAAACAAAGTGAAACTTAAAGACACCAACACCATAATTGAATTGAATAGAACACTAACAAAAGCATATAATGTAATATATGTTACATTGGAAAGAGTGTCAACTTTGAGACCAATCATGGTGTTTTTGTACATGTACATTGTTTCCACATCCCCTGTATAGAGTCCTCCTTGACAACTTGCTGAAGAGGTCAGAGCCTGAACAATTCAAATTAATAGAACATTTCTCTCCAACTAAAATTCAATTTCTGTTTCAATCCTATATATGAATAAAAATGGGTCAGGAAAAAAAAGGGGTTTGAGTTTGACGTACCACATTGGTACTGGTGAGAGTGGAAACGCTTAATTTCTGATCTGAGAAATAGTCCTTCACAAGAAGACCTATTCACATAGAACAATCAATTAAAGGAGTTGAGATTGGAGTGCGGAATCAAATCAAATTCAATGAAAAAACATATACTTTTGGCTTTCATGCCGATGTCGGAGAAGACTCCAGGTCCCTTGCTCATTTTCTTCAAACTTTTGTCACAGACAGAGAGGATCTCTGAATTCAGAGGAAATGAAATTTTGGTGCCACCATCACAGGACTGTGACGCACGCTTGCTGTCAATTTTCTCTTGCACATTAACCGTTTGATTGAAATGCTAATTCATTAGCACTTGTGTGGTTCATAATCAACAAAATCTATCAAAAATAAGATGCTAACACGTGAGATTTAGATACAAATGTTGGAGGACCAGATAACACAAATATGAGGTTATATTCATCATTTCGTAATTTCATTTTATAATAGTAAACATGGTCATTATATCGTGTATCATTGACGTATTCATTTTTGTAAGAACGGTATTTTCATTTATTTTTGATGAATTTTCATTTTATAAACTTAAAATTCACTTACTTCATTATGTACATGTTTCATTGTCATATGAAGTACTAAATTTTTCATTTTCAAATTTCAATATGTTTGATCATTTCATTTTACTTGTTATCTATATCCATAAATTTTGAATCATGTAAATACACCGGTAGAATTTTTAAAATATAATATTATTATTGATGAATACTTGATTATGAATTACAATAAGAGATTTCTTTATGTATGGAACAATAGAAAACAAACTAAAATCAAGAACCATTTAGGGTTTGCTTTACTCCCTATTAGTATTAGGTATACACACGAATATGAGATTGATTATGAGCATTTGCTCTAGTCGCTAAGCTTAAGCATGTTTGTAGTCTTTGGTAGTCTCAACTGGACGTAAACAAAAACTTTTCCAAATACATGTCAACAACGCTTTTCTCAATGATGATCTCATCGAGAAGATATATATGCATCATCCTCCCAGTCATAATCACGATCCAAGCATAGTTTGTCAATTGAAAAAGATTTTGTTTAGACTCATGTAAGCCACGCGAGCATAATTTTCAAGGTTCAATGAGAAGATGAATGAATTTAATTTCACGTACAATAAGAGATTCCCTTACATAAGAAATAATAAGAAACAAACTAAAATAAGGATTCATAATACTAATAAGAAAAAGAAAAGACTAATACTAAAGCCTTAATATATATTACTAATCTACATGGTTAGATTATTAAAACATCAATATTATAAAAATCACTAGCAATAATGCTAAAACATAAGTGATTTGGACAAGTTATTATCACATACTTACAAACATATCACGAGGAGAAAAGAAACTAAGAAAACATATAAAAGGAAGGGAAAAACATATGCCAACTTGTTCCAGATACCCAACTACTATTAAAGAGTAAGACAAAGTTACAGAGTGATTAATTTCTCTAACCAAAAAGATTTTATTTCTACGAAACGATCCCATAAGTTCTTAATGTAAGGGATAATTCATGTTCACTACAGTGAACTATGTCATATTTTTATGTCACTATGGTAAATTTTTTCAAGAATCAATTCAATACAGCGAACTATTTTTTATGTGTCACCGTTCATAACTCTATTAAATTTAGTATAAAATGACAAAAAATACCTTTAAATACCATTTAAATTTCCAAACATGTGCTATTGAACTCTAATGTTCACCCTTGTGAACCAAATCATTTGGCAACTATTGATAATTAGTAATACACAAATATGATAACATATTATCCAATAAACTGAAGTGAAATCTCATGGACATGAAATTCACCAGTCAATCTCAAAATCACAAATTCACACACAATGGAGTAGATTGACAGTGTACCTTTTGGGAGGAAGAATCGGAGAGATGGGAGGCTACAGGGGTAGAGGAACTCGGAGGAGACTCTGTTGTGCCCAATTTACCCTTATAATAAAAAATGAACAAGGAAGAACGCTTCTTCTTCTTCTTCGTTTTGGGTCTCTATCTCCGGGAAGCTCACGCGGCCACCGTCGACGTGTTCGGCTCAACCCTCCCTCGGCTCAACACTCGTCTCCAGGAACGGAGGCTCAACCCCCAGAGCGCCACCCTCGGGATTCCGGCCGGAATCCGGTCTTGAGCGCCACTGACAAGTTTCGTGTTTTTGGATCTGCGGATTTTGAGGTGTTTCTTTGTTCGATTTAGAGAGAAATTGGTCGGTTTCGGAACCAAGCTTGAATGGAAACGAGGTGGATGTGGATTTTGAGGGGTTGATTGGTTCGATTTTTCTGTGGTTGGATCCGAATTTTACATCTTGATTCAAATTCATATGGTTTGGTTTTGCTGCAAGTGTTCATATTCTGTGAATCTGATTGGGTTTTTGCCCAAATCATATTTAACAGTTATAATTCATAAAGTTTTGCTTTTTACAGGTTGGTTATTATTCCAAAGGTTTGAAGGATTGCAGTTATGGAGGTTCATGAAGAACCACCGGCGATTGGAACCAAGATCCCTAATTGGGAACCCACCGTCGACCAAGCCATGGAAACTGCAACCGTTTCAGTCTTCTCGGCCCAATCCGGAGCCACGTCTTCCTCCGGCGACAACAGTCCCTTCACCCGTCTCCCTCCGTCGCCGGTCGCCGCGTGTCGCCGTCGGCGTCGGCGGGTCTTGCGTCCTCCATATCTTCCGGCGCCGGCGAGAGATGGGTTTGGACACTTGACCCTCGCGTTCTCCATATCCAGATTCAGAATGAAGAACATAGTTTTTAATTTTTAATTAAAGGGCAGTTTGGGTATTTTTGTAAAATAATTCTCATTCCCTTAGTTTTAACAAAGATAAGTAACGGGCACAAAAATAATCTGTATTGAATTAATTCTTAAAATAATATACTATAGTAAAATAAAAATATGACATAGTTTAGGGAACATGAATTATCCTTAATATAAACAAACCCAAAATAGCACGTCCCAACAGTTCCAAATCTTTTGCACGGTCTCTTTAGCTTCGTTACCACCTTAGGGTACAATGTTGAAGTTTTTCTACTTTATATTTATTTAGTTATTCCTTACATTATTTAGCATATTGTTTTACTTTCTATTGCAATTTGCAACAGTGGCTTCTAAGGAAGTGTCACTCTACTTTATAATAATAATAATAATAATAGAGTATATGTGTGGTCTTTTCTAATTTAATTAGCACATTTTAGGATCTAAAATTCTAAAATGCAAACTCAGGTTCGAAGCAAGTACAATGTTAACTATAAGAGTTTAAATTATTTTAACAAGTTATTAACACTCATATACAACACATTATCAAGATGATGCTTGCATTGAAGGTGTTGTAAATTTGAAACTTTCAATGGCTTGAATATAATATTTAGAATTTAGACTGTTTATAAATAGAATTCTTCCTAATTTGAGTGATATTTTTATGATATGAATCTGTAAGGGATAAACTCGAACCCGAATTATGAAATGCTAAAGCAACACCCATAGTTAAAGTCTATTAAAAGGGATTTGATATCATTATACATTGTCTCTCTTGAAAAAATTTTTTGATGAAAATGTGATATCAATATATTTACTTAATTCAAACTTATTACTGGTATGCAATACAACTAAAAATATTTTGAGGTATGATCCGAACTCCCCTCCCAGGAAGTAGGAGACATGCGGCTGTTGTTGATCCAACTATTGTGTCCTCCACGTGTTAATTTCCTCGTACCTCATTACAATCCATATATCACAATTGTAGCAGAAGCAAATCAAGAAATTACTGAAACCCATTTACACATTTTCAAAGCTGAAATTCTCAGCTATCAAACCCAATGTGGTGATCAGAGACATACCCATTGAGGAGGATATCTGATTGAAAACAAAAATGGAGAGTTATCTGAATGAGAATTTTGGGGGAGTGAAGGCAAAAGGGTCATCAGAGGAGGCTCTGGAGAAATGGAGGAACCTTTGTAGGGTCGTCAAGAACCCTAAGAGACGCTTTCGCTTCACTGCCAATCTCTCCAAGCGTAATGAGGCTGCTGCTATGCGTCGTACCAATCAGGTCTCTATCAAACTTAATCAACCTCAACCTCAACGTTTTATTATTATTTGTGATTACCATTTGTGTGTATTTTACAAGGAACCAAAACTAGAGGATGAGTTTTCTTTCTTTACATTGTATCAGTGATTTTCTTGGTGCCATTTCCAAATTTAATACATACAAGCTTGTTTTGTAATGGAATCTCCTATTTGTTCTGTTTCACTCTTTACTTGTCTTGTTTCTTGAATATGTAGGAGAAGTTGCGGATTGCGGTTTTGGTTTCAAAAGCTGCATTCCAGTTTATCCAAGGTGAGCTTCTGCATTGCATCAAAAATATATGTTCTCTTCTTTTTTTCCATCCATATAATTTCATGTTGTAAGAGACTTATGTCCACTATGCAGGAGCACAACCAAGTGACTACACTGTGCCTCAGCATGTTAAAGCTGCTGGTTTCGACATTTGTGCTGACGAGTTAGGGTCCATAGTCGAAGGCCACGATGCCAAAAAGCTAAAATTCCATGGTGGAGTGGAAGGTATTGCCAAGAAGATCCGTGCATCGACCGCTGATGGACCCTCTGCTGACACTGATAAGCTCATCCTCAGACAAAAGATTTATGGGATCAACAAGTTTGCTGAGAGTGCCCCAAAGAGCTTCTGGTTCTTCGTGTGGGAAGCCCTACACGACACAACCCTTCTGATCCTTGCAGTGTGCGCTTTTGTTTCTTTAGTAGTTGGCATTATGATGGAAGGCTGGCCTCATGGGGCTCACGATGGCCTCGGAATTGTTGCTAGCATCGCGCTCGTTGTGGTTGTCACTGCAACGAGTGACTATCGCCAATCCTTACAGTTCAAGGATTTGGACAAGGAAAAGAAGAAGATCAGTATCCAAGTCACCAGAAGCGGGTATAGGCAGAAGATGTCAATATATGAATTGCTTCCTGGAGATATAGTGCATCTCAACATTGGAGACCAAGTCCCTGCTGATGGACTATTTGTTTCAGGATTTTCAGTGCTGATTGATGAGTCGAGTTTAACCGGGGAGAGTGAACCAGTGATGGCAACGGCTGAAAACCCATTTCTGCTCTCTGGCACTAAGGTGCAAGATGGATCTTGCAAGATGATGGTAACCACTGTTGGGATGAAGACTCAATGGGGCAAATTGCTCGCAACTCTCAGCGAGGGAGGAGATGACGAGACACCATTGCAGGTTAAACTGAATGGAGTCACCAACCTTATAGGAAATGTGGGCGTTTTCTTTGCCATAGTGACCTTTGCTGTTTTGGTGCAAGGAATGGTTAGCCAGAAGGTGAGCGCGGGGACTCATATGAACTGGTCTGGAGACGATGCATTAGAGCTATTGGAGTTTTTCGCCATTGCAGTTACGATTGTTGTTGTTGCAGTGCCAGAGGGGCTGCCTTTAGCTGTGACACTGAGTCTTGCCTTTGCCATGAAGAAGATGATGAATGATAAAGCCCTTGTGAGACATCTAGCTGCTTGTGAGACTATGGGTTCAGCCACAACTATCTGCAGCGACAAGACCGGGACATTAACTACAAACCGCATGACTGTTGTCAAAGCATGCATTGGCTTCAATACCAGGGATGCAAATTCTTGTGCAGAAGCTCCAGCTAATGCGATCGAGCTCCTCTTCCAATCAATATTCACCAACACTGGAGGAGAGGTCATTGTCAACAAAAATGGTAAGCAAGAGATATTGGGGACTCCCACTGAGAGTGCTTTGCTGGACTTTGGCTTAGCTCTTGGTGGAAATTTTCAACAAGTTCGACAGAATTGTAGGATTGGTAAAGTTGAGCCTTTCAACTCCACGAAGAAGCGGATGGGGGTAGTACTAGAACTTCCTGATGGGCGTATCCGAGCTCATACTAAGGGTGCTTCTGAGATCATTTTGGCTGCATGTGAGAAGGTGATCGATTCCAATGGAGAAGTTGTTCCTCTTGATGAAGCATCCGTCAAGAAACTCAATGCCACGATTGATCAGTTTGCTGGTGAGGCTCTTCGGACTCTGTGTCTCGGGTATATGGACCTTGAAAATTGGTTTTTTGACCAGGATCCAATTCCAGCTTGTGGGTATACATGTATAGCAATTGTTGGCATTAAAGACCCAGTTCGTCCCGGTGTCAAGGAGTCTGTTAAGGTTTGTCATTCGGCTGGTATCACTGTAAGGATGGTTACTGGTGACAACATAAACACTGCAAAGGCTATAGCTAGGGAATGTGGGATTCTTACTAAAGATGGTATAGCTATTGAAGGTCCAGATTTCCGAGAGAAAAGTATGGAAGAATTGCTTGTAATAATTCCCAAACTTCAGGTGCTTCCTACATTTCTATTTGCCGAAGATCATTCTTCCAAGTAATGAAAATGTAAATCTATAAACTTGTAATTTTGACTTGTTTTTAGGTGATGGCCCGGTCTTCACCTCTGGACAAGCATACGCTGGTTAAACTCTTGCGAACGACGTTTGGTGAAGTTGTTGCAGTGACTGGGGATGGGACAAATGACGCCCCAGCGCTGCACGAAGCAGATATTGGACTGGCAATGGGCATTGCTGGAACTGAGGTGAGTCTGCAGCATTGCCTTTTGAGTGCAAATTAGATTGTTTAGACATTTGAAACAACATAACACATATTTAACCACACAATGAAAAAAGGAAATGTGAGTTAGGCATTGCCAAAACCTAACTTGATACTTGTACGTAACTTTCAGGTGGCTAAAGAGAGTGCTGATGTCATAATTCTTGATGATAACTTCTCCACAATTGTGACGGTGGCCAAATGGGGACGTTCAATTTATGTAAATATCCAAAAATTCGTGCAGTTCCAGTTGACTGTCAATGTTGTTGCGCTCATCGTCAACTTCTCTTCAGCTTGCTTGACTGGTAAGATCTACATCTTCTGCACAGTTTCATCAGACATCAACCTTTGTAAGCTTACACTCCCTTTGTTTCAAAATAAGGGTCCTCTTACACTTGCTTTGGAACAGGGGAAGTGCCATTTTTGTTTGGCTAATGTTTTTGTGCCAACCTTATTTCAGGAAATGCTCCCCTGACGGCAGTCCAACTATTGTGGGTGAACATGATCATGGATACACTGGGAGCGCTTGCACTTGCAACAGAACCTCCAAACGACGAGTTAATGAAGCGTGACCCAGTGGGAAGGCAAGGAAGAATTATCAGTAATGTCATGTGGAGAAATGTGTTGGGGCAGTCCCTTTATCAGCTTATGGTAGTATGGTATCTCCAGGCAAAAGGAAAGGATTTGTTCCATCTTGACGGCCCTAATTCTGATCTCATCTTGAACACTCTCATTTTTAACTGTTTCGTCTTTTGTCAGGTAATCAATATCAATCCATTTGTGTAACCATGATTATCAGGCAAAAGGAGCATGAATTTATCTCGCTTACGTTGTGCAGGTTTTCAATGAGATAAGCTCGCGCGAGATGGAAGGATTAAATGTTTTCAGAGGCATTCTCGATAGCAATGTTTTTATGGGAGTTCTTGGTGCCACTGTTCTCTCCCAAATCATAATCATCGAGTTCCTGGGTACATTTGCAAACACGATACCTCTCACTTCCGAACAGTGGATCTTTAGCGTATGCATCGGGTTTGCAGGCATGCCCATCGCTGCCATCCTGAAGATGATCTCAGTATGAACAACATTCTGGTGATTCTTACATTTGAAAGCTCCATGCTCAGGAACAGAATACAGGTTCAAGGTTGCTTCTCATTGCATCAACTGATAAAATTAGATTCTTATAGAATCCGAAATGGTCACATCTTATTGTTTTTCTGCAAATAGGAGTTGGGTAAGTGGAATTAGATTGAGGCACTTCAATAAGCTGAACTTGATGTTTCAAGCACCTTTTTACTTTACATGTTTGTAGTCTTGAAAATACATTGGAACCACTAGAATTTTCAAATTGATATTATACAGAACCAACAGACTTTCTCTACAAACACTAGAACCCATATCCCACAAGTAGGGTCTGAGGAAGAACATCATTACTCTTCCATTTCTGAAAGTCTTCCAGTTTCGTATGTATGGTGCAGCCAGACAGGTTCAAGTAACACTCTTGCTCTATTTAACATCTGGGCTTCTTCACCTTCTTCAGTTTGTTCTTCGATTTCTCTCTCCAACTGAGGATAAATATCTTGTAGTGAATCTAACATCAAATGAAGCTCATCCCACATTTTCCCTTCATCCTCCACTAACTTCAAAGAGACAAATTGCAGGAGCCCCAATACCAACCCAAAATCCTTCCTTGTCAACCCAACCGTGGATCCAGACATGAAAATCAATCCAACTGCATCTCGTACTCTGGAACTTCCCTGCAAGTTCGAAACTACCATTTCCACAAGTTTCTTAAAGCAAGGAAAATCTTTTTGTTCAGAACTATCATCCTCCTCTTCTGGATTTTCTTCACTTAATGCCCTGAGCTCAGTCTTTGCTATAACCAAAAGCCATTTCGGAAACTGTTTTTTCATGTGATCGGATAAAGTTATGAACATTCTTTCACCTGGATTCTCCTTCAATATCTGGGTAGATGCTAAAGCCAGAATCAAATCAGGCAGCCAAGGCTTCACTGCTGCAACAAGACGTGTTGTCCATCCAACCCCCAAGTATAGCTCAACTGAAACAATCAGATCAAACAAGATGTTGGCAAGATCAAAGGCTTCCAATGGAGGTGATGAAGCTTCATTCGTGTTTTTGAGAACCAGATTGAGCAGCTTAGCTGCGTAGGTGAAAGAGCTCTTAAGGCACAGAATTATTTCTTTCATGCCCTCCTCAGACTGCAATTGGTCAGTAGATTGTTGCTCCATTGTGGAGATGACATATTGAACATATGTTGATGTGAATTTTAGGAACCTTCCATGATTGTGTGAAGAGAAATCCATCGTAGCAGAATCAACGAAGAACTTGAGAACTAGAGTGAGTGTCTTCATCACACTGGATACATTCTTCCACGTATGATTGGCTGATCCCATATGCATGTTGAAAAACAATTTATTTCAGTATATGAATGGAAAAATAAATTGAAGGGACTCAACAAGACAATGTGTGAAAATTTTGGGATTTTGCTCATGAAGAAAAATGATGTACATCAACTTAAACGACCAAGGCTTAGGAGACTTGGAAATTTGGACATGTAGGAGCAAATCCAGCAAGGTGCCACATGGGAAAGGGAAATCAATAGTGAGCCTTCAATTAATAACATCATAATTCCTAAGTTGTCATTGCAATAAAAAGTAATAATTGAACCTTGAGTAACTAAATGAACAATAAAATGTCAAAAAATTCATTCTCAATCTGGGTCAATCCTGCGTTAGATAAAGGCATATGGTTTACCTAGTCAACCGACCATGAAAACAAATTTACCAAACTTGTTTTACTGCCAAACATAAAGTGACGGCGTCTAATACCATAAGCCGTGAAATGAAGCTCTGGTGTGTTAAAGCATACAAGCACACATAAATTTACTTCGTATTTAAGGAGTTCAAAAGAATTGGAAAGAGAAGCAACAAAAAAAGGCAATTATTATCATCTCATTTCTCGTGAACTCTCTAGATAAAAAGGAGCCATGTAGTTTGGCAACATAATTTTACTGGAAAAGATTGTGTGTGTGTGCGTGTGACCTGAGCATATGTTGTATCTGTGCAATAGTTGGCTATCCATAGTCACTTACCACCATCTTCGGTTATAGAAGCACTTGCTTGAGGCTTTCCATGCTTTTGTCCTTTGCAATTGGATTTCTTCTTAATCTCAGGAGGTGAATCTCCAGACTTGCCAGGGGCACCTGCTACAAACAACTTCTCTGTGCAGTTCAGCAGGTGTTCCACTGTCTGGTGTAATGTTGTCTGGTTGTAGAAAACAAGAGATAAAAACATGTCAGTGAACCGTTGGCAGCAAATTCCTTATGCGCCTCAGCACAAAGCAAGAGCTAATCACACTTAATTGTGACAAACGAGTGGTTGCAGTTTCAACCACACCTTTTGATGAACTTCAAACAGGCCAAGACATTACAAGATCATATAGATATAAGTAACAACGGATCCATGCATCGATAAGATGATAGTTATTTCTCCATATAGGACCATGGAATTGCTTCAGTCTTCAGTCTTACAAAATATTGTAGAATTGGGAAGCTGGGAATGTAGTGACAATTTATAAATTCACCCTAAAATTGGGGGACCTTATCACAATTCAAGAGCAAAGAAAATATAATATGTGATTTCCCAAGTTTCACATTGTTTTAGTAACTCCTGAATGTTGATCATATTATCAATTAAAGAACAAGACATAGAAGACAACTATGAATCAGTAACTCCGTAATGCTGGCCTAGTGATCACCTTTTGCAAGAATAGTAGAACTGTGTGTTTGTGTTTGTGTGCCTGTGCATGTGAGAGAGTGAGATAGAGATGTGAACTTGATAGCCATGTGAATTCTCAACAAAGAAACAAACATGCTATAAAAGGAAAATAACATGGAAATTTGTAAATCAGAAAATAATAACTATTCAAGTCAAAATAAATGGTAAACGACCGTAATGACAATAAAAATGAAATAGATACATTAGTTTACCAAACTAAGAATTTACTATATATCAATTAGAAGCAGTAAATCAGCCTAGGCAGCATCAGAGAATCTGGATTTTGAATTATCAAGCAGCAAAAAGACAATGTCAACAAGAACTTCATATATTAAATGCAACATAAAGTAAGAAATAAAATATTAGTGCTATAACTCATTGCAAATATTGCAACAGAAAACAAAGCATGCAAATATTGCAACAGAAAAAAAAGAATGTAAGTAATCACTCACCTCCAAACATAAACTTGAAGAGCTACTCCCATCATCCTTCTTGGAACCCTTACTCTTATTGCTAATGCTGATATGTTGAAGAGTCATATGCAGGGAAAGGGCTGTATAAGCCAAAACTGGAGATGGGTCGCTATATTCACTATGCATGCATTGGACAACACTGACCTCAGAAATGACCTTCAAAGCAAGAAATGCCTGCTCAAGGGTTTCAGACACCAACAAGACTTTCTGAGCTTTCTCAGAAACAAGTAAATCTTTTATCTGCCATGCTATTCCCACGGCAATTGAAAAGTCCCCTCCAAGACTAGATTTTTTTTTCCTGCTGGCATTTTTCCACTTTGCTGAAACTTTTACAGAAGACTTAGATTTCTTCCGTTTTGCAGAAAAGATACCTTGGTTTGGTACCTCAATGCCGAATTTTACATGACAGCGATAGGCCACTTTCTGCAGATGTCTTGTAAACATTTCAAAGATGTCCTCCAATCCATCACAAGATAACAATAATTTGTGGGCAGACCTCACTTCATCTTGTCTTCCCACATTTTCAGCTAAACCACCACAATTAACTACTAATTCAGTGCACTGGTCAATTAGCCCTGCAGCAGCATCTGGAAAGATGCAAGAGACCATGCTGAATACTGAGGACCTAGCATGTGCAGTTGATGCAGAAGAAAACAAATGTTCCAAGTTATCACCAGTAACCAACTCTTTAAGGGAACTCTTGTTCAGTGACTGACTTGGTAGGTCATTGCACAGGTTAGCTGCAGCAACAATTAAGCCCTCGATCTGATTTTCATCCAGGTCATCAGGAGTCAGGACCAAACTGATTAATACCCCAACAAGGTGCATCAGAGACTTCAAAGATGCCCCCTCTGAAAGAGCGAATTTACAGAATCTAGCTCCAGCTGTGGGGGATCTTTTCACAAGTGTAATACAGCGGTTGCAAGCCTCTTCAGGAGTTACTTTTGATGGAAAGTATGAAGGTAAAAGCAGTTTTGTAATTTTTTTAGCGACATTTGGTTGGTCTTCTGCAAGCACAGATAGTAATACATCTAACTCTATCACCTGCCAAATAAGCACATAATAAATTGAACCAACATCAGAAATGATTCAAACGAGAAGATAGCTGATATAAATTATTGTCTTCGACAGTACTTCGTACCTTATTAAACTGGATATGTCTAATATCACTTAGAAGAAGAAAGAGATCTATGACTGCAACTCGAATGGAAAGAACATTATCGAACATCAGATGTCCTAATCTTGGTAGGAGGACTTTAAGAATTTCATGAGATTGGGGATTGCCAAGCAAATACATAATGCCATTCAATGTAGAAAGCCTAACCTCATTGCATATGTCATTTGACATATCATCAAAGACTTTTGTGATTACCTTTGTAATGGTTGATGAAGGAATAACTTCCCAAAATAAATGAAGGATACGACAAGAACCTTCCACTGCAACAACTCTCACATCTGGACATTCATCCATGAGTAACTTCTCCAGTAAAAAGAACTGTTTATGAAGTAATGTATCTTTAACTTCTTTTGTGGAATCAGGATCTTCGATAGGAAAAATATCTAACAATAAATGCAGTGCATTTTGACGAACATTAGAATTTGCAACCTGTCAAAGATTATGCATCTTGGTTAAATAATGCTCTTATCTGACTCACCGGCTAAAGTATGTGTGAGTTGTTGCGACTTAAGGGAGAAGTAAATCATTTCCACTAAAAAGAAAAGGAAATGACTCTGTTTAGAACATGCGAAAAAATTGAGGGTCCCCTTGTTCCTGAAGCATACCGGCTAATAAAACCATCAAGGACCTTCTACATCTCTTGAATTTACACAATTCTTGTGGGTCAAATGATGAGACCATTCAAGTGGCAGTGCAAAAAAATGAAACTTGAATAAGATGGTCAACAGACAACAAACGCCACAAACCTATATTTTCTGGCTGGCTGAAAGAATGACTTCATCTGCCACCCTAAACTCAGAACCTAGGAAATAAGTAAACTTCCTCAAGTGCAAGAACAGTGTTAACAGTCAAACAGGCAATAAACTAACCAACCCATGTCAAGGTTTTTATCCCAAAAACACAGTGGACAATCTAAACATATATCATAATGGCGTGAAACTAATTTCTTGATATGCTCGCACTTATTCATGTAGATACATTTTGGCCAGGTCTTGAAAACAACATAACCACAACGAAAAATAATTACCTGCAGTGAGCGGAATATTACAGGCTCGGCCAGGCGAAAGAGAAGCTTCTCAACCCCATCAGTGGTTCTCTGACTAATAAACCCTCCCAAAACCCTCCTAGTAGAAGCAGCCAAAGCTCCAGAACTAGCATGCACTGCAGCCTCAATCAAAACCTGCAAAAACCCATTCTCCAGCTCATCCCTGGACTCTCCTTGAGCAACCTTCCAAGCTCTAAACAAAATGTCACCATATGCCTCCAGCATAGACTTCCTCCCAAAGGGAATCTGAGACCGAATCATAGCCAAAGCTTCTTTCACCAGCTGCCCACTCAAGCCAAACATGAAGGCCACAAACCGCCGCCCATCATCCGTCTTCAGGTACAACGGCGCAATCACACAGCGTATCAGCAAAAGCTTCAAGTCCTCAATGCTGTCGTCCTCGAAATCAAACAACACAAACGCATCGCGCAGAGAGTAGACTCGATGCACATCCACCTTCTTCTTGAGGATAAGCGACCTCGACACCAGAAACGGAAGCGACTGCGAGATCAGCGCCTCCCTCCCTGGATAATTCTCCTTCCACCATAACTCGCACAAGCTCACAATCTCCGACGACAGCACCGAATCTGACTCGAAAAGGATCAAATTGTCGTGCAAAGCACAGACACCCGGAAGCAGCGACTCCGCAGGGAAGGCCCTTTTGGGGTGCGAGACGCAGAGGAGCGCGATGTAGGTTTGAACCTGAAGGTTCTGGGAAATTTCTTGCTTGTCCGGGTTTGGATTCTGGGAATCTCCATCCACACGGGTCTTGGACCTCCTGGGGCGCTTCGTGGGAGGGGAGCGAGGGCTGGGTGGGTGGTCCAGAACGGACTTGAAAGAGTGGATTGAGCGAGAGATCGATTCGTTGAGAGAGAGAGGGAGGGAGGAGCAGAGGTCAGAGGATGGGTTGATGGTGTGGATTAGGGTTTTGAGAACTGGTTTCAGAGATTTGAGGCTTAGATTGGTGACGGAGGTGAGGAACTCTTCGGGCGAGGAGCGTAGAGAAGACCCTAATCTCTTCTCCATTGACAAGATTTCAGAAGAAACTGTGGAATTGGAAATGGGGAGGGAAATTTGTTTTCAAGTGAAAGTCAAACTGGACTATTTGTCAGTCGCATTAAAATTTGAATTATATTTATGGCGCCGATAGCCCATGGGCTGTAGAAATTGGGCCCGAACGAACGAGAATGGGTTGATAATAGATCCATTGCCAAACATGGCCCATCAATTGCAGTAAGAACCAATATGAATCATGATGGTAATTGGTACTCTTTGTCTTTGCCATTACATTGCTTTATTTGTTTGGTGCATCTGATATTGGGATAAAAATTGGGATTTTGGTATTGCTTCTCAACTTTCCTCTACTACAGTTTATTCTGCTTTGCTTTTACCAAAATATGTAAACATAGTAAGGGACAGGTTTTAGACCGAAAGGCAAAAGCTTACATAAGAACTCATGTAGTTTCAACAAAATTTTAAGTATAAAGTCAATTAGTTTGTGTTTGTGTTCCGTCCCTAGTTGAGGTGAGTAATAGTTGTCCATTTTCGCCGTCATGTGAACTGTTGCCTGAATCTTTTTTCTGTAAAGGAGAGACGAGCAGCATTAGACAAACTCAACACGACACAGATAAATAAAAATGTTGTTACAGAACTACAGCAAGCATTCTTTGAATGAGAACCCATTTCTTTATTTTATATACAAAAGATATGTGCCTCATATTATAGGATTACAAATACAAAGAAAATTCTACTTCTGCAACCTCTAAACCCAACACGCCCCAAGCATGTAAGCACTAGGATCCGAACCTCTGATCTCTTGCGAGATAAGATGCCCACTTGACCACTAGTGGACTCCATTTCTTTGTCAATCGTATCATGACATTTGGAAACAAAAAAAATCCCAAAATAGCTTATGGTTGGCAGCATTATTTTACATATGCTCGTAGTTTTAGTCATAACCTAATCTCAAATCAACAAAAACTGCAAAAGATATCAAATGCATTTGATATTAATTTCATGCTTCCCTCTCATAATATATATTTGAGGTAATACTCTTTGTTCCAAAATAAGTGTCCACTTTCTCTTAGAACAGTGTACCAAAATAAATGTTTGATTTCCTTTTTGATAAGTTTGATATATACATGAAGAGTCACTAATAGTAATATCCCTAAGATAAGTTAACTTCCTTAGTTTGTTCCAACATAACAGGATATATAAGGGAAAGTCTAATCTAAATAATATAATTTTTTATAAAAATAGGGAAGTGGTGGAACGGTAGGAGTGGTGATTTAACAAAATAATAGGGTTCCCCTAGGACAACCAGGGGAAATACTTATACTAGGAACACAAGCTATTTAGTCTGACATAAGTAGTTTAAGTATGAAACTTCAAGGACATTCTCACCTTTCCAACCAAACCTTGGGCTACCATAATCTCGTAGTACTTGCGCATAAGCATTTCTTCTTCTACCTGTGCACCACAAAACATGAAGTGTCAAAATCACAAATTTGAACAAGTAGAAGCTCTTATGTATTTAACAAGACGGAGCTAAGAAATAGTCATTTCAGCTTCCAGCTATTCAGCCCTGAAATGGCAATCCACTCTAGTACCCATGGAGATTAAAAAAAGACAATTCATCAATAACACAAGTTGCTGCTTCATAGCAACTTATCACTTCATAAATGCATACCACTAAGGCCTAATATGAAACACAAACAGTTAATTCTTGTTTCAAGTGGTAAATGTGATATGCATAAAAGATAGGGAGATTGGTTAAGTCTAAGGAGGTTCATGTGATTATGTTTAGAGGAAAAATAAATGATATCACATAAACAAAAGTAGGATAAGAGAATCATGATCCTTTTTTATATCTCTGTTCAGTGATATACACATTACTTACAACATTCAAATATAATATGTTCACATCAGCGCCAAAATCAAAATTCTAATAAAGTTAAAATAATAACCTGAAGTTTATGCAGCTCATGCGTCATTGACTTCTGAGCATCACTCAATAACTCATTCTGCTTCTCCAAATGCCTAAAATAGAACGAAGTCCATAGAAAACTACTTAGTCCAACGAAACTCGCACAAATAAAACAGTCAAATATAATAGCAGCACTAGAGTTGAAATTTACTTCAATATCTCTCCAGTGTATCTGGAGTCCATCCTTCTGGCTCTTGTTAATATGTCAAAGACCAAATTCCTCGATCACCAATCTGAACTATTGAATAGGTTGACTTCAAGATTTACAGAGAAATCAATCAAATAATTAGTGATGTTAGATACGGCATAACAAATCAGAATCACAAAGTAACAAAAATAGTCAATGTCCTTAAATTGAAATAAAAATTCCATGTTCCAAACAACATAAAGACTCCAAACTGTTAAAGCAAATTGTCAATAACCTATACTCTTCCCTTTCTCCTGCTTTCTTATTAATAGAATAACAAATAAAATAAAAATAACCCCAAGGATAAATTTTAACATTGATATGCAGCCTATCTTGAGAAACACTACACAACCCTGGTTTCATTAAAAAAAACAGTCAGGGTTCAGACTTTTTAACCTAAATTCTGAAAATTGATATTATTTAACTCTCTCATATATACCCATCAACCAACCGTTCAAAAGGGAATTTGAAGCAAGCATGTGAAGCGAATTTGGCATCGAGAAGCAAGTAATTACAAGAAAGAACACAAGTGTTTCATAGAGCACAATGAAAAATCAATTACCAGAGAACTTCAAGACAGAAACCATACGTGAAGTGATTGAATTTAAACCTATAAGCAAGAGTATACAATACTTACCTGGATTGGAATTGGAAGTGGCAATTTTGCAGAAAGGTCTAAGAGAAAGAAGAAGAAGAAGAAGAAGAAGACGAAACCGACCTTACTATCACCATTTTGGGCCTTAAGTCAAGATCACAAAGAGCCCATCATCTTTATGGGCTTCACAGTGTAACAATTGTTTTGAGTTTTCTGTCACTTCGCATCTTTGTTTTTCCTTTCATTTTAGTTCTAAATATGTCACTATTTTTTCCAACAAAACCATCATATGCATTTTTTTTATCCAAATATGTTTCCAATTTAGTTATTTTGATTACAAGAATAACTAAAATAATTTGAACAATGAAGAAAATAATATATTTGAGAAACTAAGTTAAAACAAAATGTAATTTATAAATTCCTAAATGATTCTTGAAAATTCTCAACAGATGAAAATAGTTGTTCTCAACCCCAAATATGAAATATGTAGAAACCCTACTTTCTCAGGCCTCATGAGTAATATTTGTCACAATGCATGAGTAGATTCCTCTGCCTTTTTTTCTTACCCTTTCTACTTTTTTTGCCTTTCTTATTGCATAGACTGTATAAAGAATCATGATCAATAGATAATAGCAGATTGGCAATGAACAAACCATGTGACTCTGAATTGGGAAGAGAGGCCTATCATGGCTTTTATGTACTTTAAACAATCATCTAAAACCCTGCTTACTTTATGTTATGATTTATTTTAATTATTATTACTCGTCACATGTCTTTTAAATTTTAATATAATATTAAAGTTTGATGTTTTTTCGGTTTTCATCTTGTGTTCAAAACTTAAAATTGAGATGAATTAAAATGAACCAAATAAGTAGTAACTGAATTAATATCAATCAACTATATTTAAAGTTATTTGTTTCGTGTCACAATTAAATTAATAATCATCTTCATGCCCTCTTAAGTACATTTTAAGTAAGCATATATGCATGTTCATATATTGATTCTTATCTTGATGTATAGAAAAATGATGAGGCAGAGATGCCTAATAAACGGGCAAGAACACTGAACAGAATAAGATGATGATAACCGTTTTTTATAAGTCCATTCAATGAACCTGCAATATACAACAATAGAAATTTACATCTTCCATTGACGCATGAACTTGATGAGGAGCTAGAACACTGAATATAATTCCATTAATCCCTTTATTTTTACTTTTTTCCTTTGAAGCATGTCAGGAAGATTTAGCTTTAGTACTTGGACATGGTCCTCAATCATATACTAACACCAAAACCACAACCATGAGAATCTGTGAAACATGTGACATGCAATAATTATACCAAATTTTAATTAATGTACAAGTTGGGTCTCCCTCTCAATTTGACTTTGACTTTAACATGTACCAAAATCTTTTGGCTCAACTATACCTTATTTTTGTCGAGAGGGTGTTGGGCAGGAGCTTGAGCGTAAACTCGATGCTTCTCGACTTCTTGCAAAAACATGCTATTGACAAATAATAAATTGGTAAATACCGAGTCGAATTTCTCAAGAATTAAACTTAGGGTATCTACTATAATCATGTGCATAAGGAAATGTAAATGACTCAATTGTGTATTGGTGTGTGTGAATGTGAATAACAATTCAAAATAAGTAAATAAGATACAACAATCAACAAGTGAACAAAGCAAGCAATTAAGAAATTCAACGATATGGAAAAGAACTACGGGGCTAGACAATACTACTAACCAATGACTTAAAGGTATCAAAGTACTAATCATGCTTTCGGTTAAATGATATATGCCTTAAATACCAAATTTGCGTCTCGACATTGGAAATGACCTAATCTCGGATCTAACTCTATCCTCTTGGGATCAAATTTGACTCTACTAATAATACATTGTATTAGCACCCATGCTTATGGGTATTTAGCCCACAACCATGATGCTCATATCAAAAGTCATGAAATAAGAACAAAACTCAAGAAAGGAAGAGCAAATCAACAAAACCAATAACCCAAAATGGGTTTGGAAGCTCATTAACTCCTCAATCTTTTCTTTCTTCGAGCTTTTGTGTCATTTTTGATGATTTCCCCTTAAGTGACGATGAGTAATGGTGAGTGAAATTATTAATTCTGTTAGACAGGATGTCGAGCACAATGTTGGAGCAATATTCTCGACAAATCACAATTATAAACAAATCAGATTAGTGCTGTAAATAAGAGACACAAAGATTGGTTACCCAGTTC
>JAYMTP010000903.1:0-28024 GCA_036897365.1 Geranium brycei | reverse complement strand
CCTTGCCGCCGAGGGCGGCCCGGCCGAACCCGATCCCGCAGTCGGCGAGCCGCTGCCGGTCGGACCGCCAGTCCGGTTCGCACCGCCAGCAGTCGTCGATCGGGTTTCCGGTCAGGCACGCCGGAGACGACAGCATTTGTCTTCTGGTGGTCGATTCCTTCACTCTCCTGCAGAGAAAGATCAAACCTTTGAGAATTCCCCAAAAATGAAAAACAGAGGAAAACAGGGGAGATGGGTTTTCTGTTTGGTTTCTGAGAAAATGAGGGAGGAAGAGAAGAAATTGAATGAAACCCAGTTGAGAATGGGAGAAACCCAGAAATGGGGAATGGAGCATACCTTAGAACTTGCTGAGCAACATCATCAGGGAAGGGGTGCTGGTGTGGGAGGGTGAGGTTGAAGATGGTGGCATGGATTGCATGATTATGTGAGCTCAACACACAAAATATGAGAATGCAGCTATGGAGAAGCATCCTTATAGCAAGAAGAAGAAGAAGAAGAAGAAGAAGAAGAAGAAGAAGAAGAAGAAGAAGACATATATTATGTCTTGCCCTTCACTGGACAGCAAAAACAATTCAGGCAGCTGAAAATGTTGGGCAAATGCTCTATGTTCATATATAATAACAATAAATGAACACAAAATGGTTCACTTTGTTGGTAGAGTTTTGTTGTTTGGTGATGAACTCGTGACCACAACTACCCAGAAATATTGGAAATGAAAAATGGAGGTGAGAAAAGGGTTTGAGGAAGAGACCTTCACTCACTCACATTCTACCTTGCTCATCAATCATTCTTGGTATATTGATATTGACACTGAAAAGTACTCAACCAATTACAAAAAAACAAAAGTTAAAAGGATTTAAAGCTTGTTTTGATAATTAGGGTAAGAAAATGTAAAAATATAATTCTCATGGTCCACATTTCACTCTCATAATTATATAACAATATAAAAAATAATATATGTATACTTTAAATGCAGCAAATTTTCCCATACCCAATAATGTTTAAGGCAAGGAGTTGGATAGTGGGACATGGCCAGAGAAACAGATAACTTATTGGGTACTCATTCCTATGCTATCAATGCCATTATTTCATTATTTATCCAAAATGTTTTTTTTTCTTTTATGTCTCCGGTTTGTAGATTCTTTGCGTATGTACAAAACTAAACCTCTTTCCTTTCTGGGTTTTGGGTTGAGAACATAATATAAAAACTGCATCTTTTGTAAAAGTAATCTTCTTCTCTTTTTGTTGTTCACATTGGTAAAATTGGTAAAGATTAAAGAAAGGTGCCTCAATTGAGGAAATCCTTCTTTCAAGAGCAAAAGGAAGAGAAAAAAAGGTAATATAATCCCATTTTATGGTGCAATTATGATTTTGAGAACTTAAAGATGAGTTTGTCCTTTACTAATTTGCTTATACAATTCACCCAACAATTCACACTACTGAAAATTTAATTTGTCAATGATATTTCTGACAAAAAATAATACTAGCAAGGATTAAAAAATTAGAAATAAACTGAATATTAATTGACTTTAATAAGGTCAATACCCTTCGCTTCACGCGATTAGGATTTTCGTCATATTTGACGAGTCTCGCGGCGACATTGTCTGTGAGGGAGAAATTCGGTACGGCGGCGACGGCTGGGCGGTGCGGAGGCAGCTTAGTGTGAGTGTTATCTTTGCGGTCTGTACTCGGGGCTGGTTGGGCACGATTTGGGGCTGTTTTCAGGGCTGATTTGGGGCTAGTTTCGAGGCTGGTTTGTGGTTAGTTTTGAGACTGATTTAGGGAGGACGGTTGTGCAAATCGATTGTGTGTTTGGGGGTTCGATGGTAAAATTGCGGGAGTATTATTTTGATATTATCTGTGAGGGGAGACGGGTCCGAGAGGGGGTCAGTGGTGGATGGGCATAGAGGCGCCGGCGAACAGCTTGTTGCGAGAATGGTGGTGATCGGGGCAGTGAGAGCAGACAGATTGGGGCGGGGCTTATCGGAGATAGGGCCAGAAAACTCTGGCGATTCGCTTTCTGCGGTTCTGGTTGGTTGATAGATCGGTACTAGGAGGGAACCAGAGTTCTCTGGCGTCGGTGGGCAGATTTATGTGAGCATACCGAACTAGGGGGTCTTGGCTTTTTTAAACTTCAATACGTCACATGAGTGTCCCATTGGGATCGATACTGGGAGGAAGCGGGGGTCTCTAGCGTCAATGTGTTGATCTTGTTAAGCCCAATGAGCTGGGAGGACTCGAATTTTAAGGATTCGCGATTCCCATATTGATCGCAGGGTTGATCGAGAAAGTTGCTTTAAGGCGGTCCGCAGCAAGATCACGGGGTTTCTCCATCCGAATGAGGTGAAGGTTGTGGCTCTGTATGATGCTAATTGGTTCGAGTCGATTGGTCTCCGGAGTTATCATGGATGCCTGTTTAAAGCATTTTGCAGCAGGATCACGGGGTTTCTCCATTCGTATGAGGTGGAGGTCGTGGCCTTACATGATGCTAAACGGGTTGAACTGAGAAACTTTGGAAGAATCATTAACGAAGAATGTTGCGGACTGTCCACTATCGAAATATGTGTTCTTATTTATTTCGCTTGTAATCAAATGACCCACGAATTGACAAAGTTTGTGTTCTTATGATAAAGGGTTTGTCCCACCATCTGCATCTTCAGCTGTCTGGCTTGATGTCGGGTTAATTGCTATTTAATTAATAAAATTTACTTTTACCTTAAAAAATATTATAAATAAGAGAATATTTTACTGTTTAATTTGACAAATCAAAGTCAAACTAATTTTTTAAAAAGAAATAAATAATCGGATAGAATTTTTATTTGCAATATGTATGATGACGATATTTATTTGCAATATTTATGAGTTTCACGTATGTATGATAAGAATAAGAGTGGATAATTTTATATGACTTTCAAATTTTAATGAATAATCTACTTCTTAAAATCATTTAATTTAATATTAGAATGATAATATAATTTAAACCGAAATCTGAATTAAATGTCAACCGTTCTTACCATTTGAAATCAAAATCGGGCTGATTTCATCAGTTTTGGTCTTGCTCTGGTCGATTTCCTTGTTCTCGATTAATTTTGAGCAGCCCTAACCCGGTCCGATTAATTCTCAAAAACAATTTCTCCAAAACTTGCTCTGAAACCCAATCTTATCTGATCACTGAAACCTGATAGGTCGGGATATTAAATCTCCATCGGTTTTGAGTTATTTTTCAACTATCTTTAAACATATTTTCTCGCCAAATAAGCAAATAATTAGTGTTATCCTGATTGATGCGTCCCATATAGGATTAAAATTTTCATATATTCAACACAACAGATAAAAAAAACATTAACTGGAAATTGTTTGGCTCAATGATTGGCCTACTGGAGATGATAAGGAAAAATTAACAACTAAATAATGCGATTCCTCTACTTATAATGTGAAAGACCAAAAGCAAATCTTTGTTGACAAGAAGACCGAAAGCAAATTAGTCCTATAATACATGATTTCATGGAAGAATATTTGTAATTTACTTTTGAGCTCAATAATTCCAAGATTAACATCATCAATCCAACCCTAATAATAGCCGTTGTTTTTTACTTCAGATCCAATTTTCCCATGATTTGTTCCGAAAAAGAACATGATTGAGTATGTGCAATTTCACTACACCACATTGACACGAAGGCGATGAACATGAGTACAGCTCACAACTGGTAAAAATTCTAGATGTATTGCGTTTGACGTCTTTAATTTTTACCAGCTGCAAACATGAATGCACACAACACTTAGAAAAAAGGTTGCGGACATGGGTTCGTCCGCCACCCTTATGTTTTAGGGTTGCACACTTTCATGTCTGCCACCGTTAATATCAAGTTTTAAATAATATGCATAACCCTCGTCTCCTCATTTTCCTACTCTTCTCGGTTCTCATATGGTTTCATTTAGACTAAAAAAAATAGAGAATCACATTGGTCATTGACAATCGGGAATGACTATTCTAGACTGACATTGTGTTAGTCGGGTATAGTTCAAAATACCCGACTAACATGGACACCGTATTAGTCTGGTATGAGCATTACTGACTGACAACACCCGACTGATATGTGAGTCAATCAGGTAAAAAGAGATTTTCAATAGTGCGTTGATCAGTATCATATAAGATTGAGATGTCACCACATCAACGTGTACTAAAGTTAACTGATTTCAAGTTATCCATGTACACGTACATATAATTTTTTTGTATAAACAATCCAAACCAAAACTAAAACCATCAGAGTTGACACTAATACAATTCTGGATCAACCCAAAAAACCTATAAGTTGAGTTCATTGTGTCCGGTCCGGTGCAGTTCGATTTCGATTATAAAATCTTCCATCGTAAAAATATTAAATTATATTTGATGATAAAATTGGTAATAAATAATAATACATGGTCTCTTCCATGAACATATTTTGTCCTAACATGCATTTTATTATTAGTTATGGCTTGTATTCTCAAGGTTGTAAACATCATAGTAAATTTGGTTGTTTTTTTCTGAAGCCAAGCTAAACTTTATATTTTGAACTGGTTCAGATCGAATTAGGTAGTTAATTGTGGTACAAGATTCCCAAGTTGCCCCTCAACCCCATTGTGGAAAAGAGCAAAATGTAGGGTATAAATGTCATTTACGAACCTGTATCGTCAGCTATTGGCACAGACACAAATGCCCCTCCACCACGTACCCGCCACAGGTGTGGGCCCCAAGGCACGAACTGCCGCAGCTGGAGCCGTAATCGCCGTACGGACCCAACCCAGTAGCCGTCGATCTCCCTCCACGTGTCCCTCCCCCTAACCTCTCCGTCTCTGTTGCTTTGTCTTGTGCGTATATGAATATGTTCATATGTTCGTTTCTGGTCATTTCTCGGCAGAGACGAAAATGATCAAGAGAGCGAGTTCCTCCGCCGGCGGCGACTTTTCCGACGAAAGAACGTGTTACGGCACCAGTCTCCGGTCGATTCTGGCCTTGGCGATGAACCACGCCGGGGCAGCGACGCCGCCATTGTTGGATCTGTTGCCGCCTCTACCTGCTTCTCTCGGTCTCGATCACGAGTTCTCCCCGGCGATCTTCAACCTCACCGGCGGCGAAGGCGGAGGAGATCGGCTGGTCGAGAACGAGTCGGCTCAGCTCTACGATTTCTTCCCCAAGGTCTCGGGCGATTCGGCGATGATGTTCGAGAAATTGCCAGATCTGAACTCGCTCGAGCGCCCGGATCTCGCCGAGCGCGGATTGTTCGATTCCGAGACGCTCGAGTCGGTGGTCCGGTCCTCCCTGCGGCTCCCGATCTCGGCGGGCGGTTTCTCAGATCTGACATGTCCCGCTCCTCCCTCCCCAGCGGCGGCGGCGACGTCGCAGAGGATCTTGGGGAGGAACCGCCGCCGGAAGGTGACGGACAGGTTCCGGTCGCTTCAGAAACTGATGCCGTGGAGCAAGAAGATGGACGCGGCGACGATGCTCGAGGAGGTCCTCAAGTACGTCAAGTTCCTGCAGTCTCAGGTCGTCGCTCTACGCTCGATGCCGTGCGAGCCGAGCCTCTTCTTCGATCAGCCGGTCGTCTACGGCCGGATCGGTGGCGCGTTCTGGAGGCTGGAGGAGGTGAACAGGCAGAAGCTGCTGGAGGTTCTGGTGAACTCGCCGAGGACTCAGTCGGTGCTGTACTCGCGCGAGCTCTGCGTGTTCTCGGCGGAGCAGATTGTGGCGGCGTCGCAGCCGGTGGCCAGGCCCGTTCCCTACGGCTACAGGTACTGAGAGCGACGGCGCGTGACGTTGCTTTTTCTGTGGTAGCGCGTGAGGTTACGTTTGCGAGGTACGGTTACAATTTTGGTAGCACGCACATACGGAATCATCAATTCTGGTAACAGTTTTTTTTGTTTTTGTTTTTTAATTTTAGTTTGGGTTTTTAGAAGCAGAATCGAATCAACGGTAGAAAAAAATTGGAAATCAATACATCACAAATTCACAATATCACATGATGAGCATGAATTTTGAGTTTTGGTATCATCATTGTGTTTGTGAAATCAGTAGCATTTTCTGATTTTAATTGATACTTTCTGTTCTGACATGTTTTTATTTAAGGTTTGATGGCATCATTATGTTTGTTAAATTCGTAGCATTCTCTGTTCTGGTGACATGTTTTTATTTGAGTTTCAAGCTTAGCAAAGATCTATACATGTATGCCCAAATTGAAGAAATGAGTTCAGTTTTGTAAAGCAGCCCACTTCCTATGAAAGCTCAAGTTTTGCAATCTACATAACATAGACATAGTTTGAGATAGATCGAGGGTAAATTGAAAAAAGTGATTGTGTATTTGTCCATATGTTTTTTTTAAGTGATTGCATATTTTCTTTGTTGTGAAAAGTAAATGTCTAACCTACTATTTCTTTTTTTACAAAATAGGTAATTTTTCCTCAATAATATTGATAATTTTAAAAGGATTCAATTTGAGCTCTTCAATTTTCTTTTTTTCATCGAATGTTACCGGCCCGCAACTTGATAACACGGCGACTAAAAGAATGACTTGTACCAACTTAGATGGTTGAAGAGAAGAAAACTCAGCTAATTCGAGTTGAAAAAAATTAATTTTATTGATACTTTTTAACAAAATTATACATTTTGAAAAATAAAATTTATAAGTTTGACGTCTATTTACAATAATAAAATTACATAATATTTTTGAAAAAAGTTAAAATAGTGTACACACTTTTTACCATTTAAAAGTAATTTTATCATAGCACTGATTATGGTTATGGTAGTAATTAGTTGTAGGTGATGTATTAACAAATTATTATTACACATCTACGGATGGTGGTGGGCTTTTGTCTTGTAAGTCATAGCGTCCAATTTAACCCTTTATCTGAAAAGTGAAAACCCAGGTCAGGTTTGTGGTGTGAAAATATGAATTACTGGTGTGCCACACCAACAATCCAACATGATGCCCAAGCCTTTAGGCTTTTTGCTCTGTCATGACCCTTTTTTTCTTGTCTTCACATGATTAACCGTACAATATTAGGATATCTACACCATGAATGCATAGCTATATATCGTGTTCTAAAAATTTCCGACTAATCCCTAATCAATCATATGTTATTTTTCAATTAATTTTTTCCGACTAATCCATAATCAATCATATGTTATTTTTCAATTAATTTTTAAATTCGATTTATTTTCGGATTAACCTCTGACTAATCCTCGATTAGTCTTTCAAATGCCCTCAACGATCGACTAGCGCCTAACATTTTTTAGAACATTAAATATATAATAAACAATAAAATTAAATAATACACGTTCACTTTTTTTAGAGTTCAATGTAATTTTATTATATCACGGCTTGTGCGGAAATTTTTGAATTTCATATAAAGGGTTGTGTGAAAATTCTGGAATTAATTTCCAGAATTTATGTTTTCACAACTACCAATAGTTGGAGTTATTAAAAAAAATGTTAGGCACTAGTCAGGAGGAGATGACCTTTAGGAGACTAATCAAGAAATTAATCAAATTAATAGAGGATTAATTTGACAAATTGGGAGTTTTTAGAGTACTTGTCGGGGATCAATCGGAAATTAATCGAATTATACATGATTAATTAGAGACTGATCAGACACGTCAAATTTTTTTAACTACTTGTTCAAGATCAAGACACTTAGGGTTGTTCATGGTTCGACTTCAAGAAAAAAAACCGAACCGATATAATTAAGTTCAGTTTGGTTTTGAACCTATCCGTTTTCAGTTTGGTTCGATTTTTTATTAACTAAATTTCATGAAATTATCACATTTTGATTTATTATTTGACTTACTGATCTTTTCGGTTCCATTTTCTTTAAACTACTTTTCATGAAATTCTCACAATTTTACTGATCTTGACTTAATATTTAACTATTTTTTATTGGCACAATATTTTCCGTCCCAATTAATAAAAATCAATGCCCTAAAATGAACCTCGTGTCCAAATCGAACAGTTTTCAGTTTAATTCAGTTTTTTATCGGTTCTCATTTTATAAATTGAACTGATATAATTTCGGTTCGATTTTGAGCCGAACCAATTTGTTTCTTTTCGATTTGATTATTTTTCGAGTCGGGTGGGTTCAACTATTTTTGGGAAGAACTGGAGCTTGGATTAAAGATTGGAAGGTTGAAGAAGCAAGAAGATTGAAGATTGGAGAAGAAGACTTGAAGCTTAGCTGAATATTTTCTTCTTCCATTTACTTGCTTGCACTGAAATTGATTAAAGATTTGGATTTGTGTAAGGAATTTGAGGATTTTGAGAATGTTTTTGGATTTGAATGTGAATTGGTGAAAGATGAATATTGTATTGGTTTCATTTGTTGATTGTATATGAATTGTGGTGATTGACTTTGGAATTAATTGTGAGATTGAGCTTAAATTTGTGATATATTGATGCATGTGACTTAAATTTGGCAGTAGAATTGTGGAATTGAATGTTTTGTTGAGAATTGAGGCTTTTGAATAGGAGTTGAGAATGAATTGAGAGTATTGCCATGAAATTGAGGATGAATTGTGATTTGCATGTTGAGATTGAGATGATGAGCTAGCTTTACACTTGGGGAATTTGATGCATAAAGAATCGATTTGGTACTTGACACCTACTTTTGATGTATTCCGGATTGCTTGAATCGCCTTAAGTAATTTATTTGCATAAAAGTGAATGTTTAAAGTTTGATAAGCTCGAGAGTTGAGATTACATTATTAGGATTTAGATAAACAACCACTTGCTTTTATCCGCTCACGCCCGACATACACTAGACACACCGTTCTAGCACCTACTTACCATTCCTCTCAGTGGGCTCGATAATCGGGATTGTCAAGAACTTCCCTATATTATTTGCTTGATATACTTGTCGTATACACGGAAGGTGAAAGAAATCTCCTAGTGAGGTTTTTGCGGTGTCAAATGATATTGAGAAAACAATATTCATAAGCTTCAATGAATTGGGCACTATCGATTGTGGTGGAGGAGGAGGCAGAGGAGCCAATTTTGTGGATCTCGGGGGGTTAACCACAATTCCAGTTCGCTACCGATCTGTACTAAATAAGACAGAATTGAAATAAAAACCAGGGGTTGTTTAAGTATTTTAAGCATTTTAGGGGTTATTATCAATAAAAATTGTCAGAATACTAAAAACGAGAGAAAAATAGTTAGGGTATGAAAGTGTCATTTCGCTATAGTTGTTTGTAACAAAGTGTCATTATCTTTTGTAATTATATACTTGGACTCAGATGGGATTTTAATTTGGGCTTAATCAGAGTGTAGTAGATGGGCCTTTTGAGGCCCGATGCGAAACTGAGATTCTAGCGGGAATTCTCCTCTATTTTCAAAACAGGTTCGGATTTGCTTCGGAATCCAATCCGTCCAATCCGAACCTTCAAAGTTTTCAGTTTCGTTTTAATTACCAAATTAACCCTCCATCTTTCATCTCCTTCAATTTTCCGATTCCGACACACAGAGACACTCTTGCTTGTTTCTTCTCATTCCTCAATGGAGGTAACATTAGGGTTTTAGCTCCTGGTCGACTATGGAGTATGTATTTGTCGGCGATTTCGAGAACTGCCCCGTGAGAGGTACTCTTTTCTGTTTTGACCTACTCACTTTGCTCTGCATTTCATGGCTATGTCAAGTTCAATGTGTTACCAGCTCTTCAGTTTTCTTGATATGGTGCTCTTTTCTTGCTAGCTTGATTGTTCTTATTGTGTTTTACCAATTTGTTTAAGTACCTATATCGGGTTCATCAAATTGCAAATGTGAAATTTGGTGTATTGGTTGTACAATGACAGGATTTGGATGATTGGTTCATGGTTTAGGTGTTCATTTCAGGAATCACTGCTGTAATTGGTGTCTAGGTTTTATGTTACCGTGAATTTGAGCTTAGAAATGAATGGAGCTGATTGGAATGATGGGGAATTTCAGAAGGTGAAATGGGGGATGAATTATAGATAAAAGTGAAAATCTTTCCCAATGATTGGTATAGCTGATAAGTAATAAGCAAGAATTACCAGAAATGAATATCCTATGCACTTGACTAATCTTGAAAACTAGGCAGTACAAGTTTTTTCACTTCATCGAAACCCACACTACATATATTTTGAGATTAGATATCCTGTTTTGTTCCGTTAATTAGTTTTTTTGTGTTATTTTGTTTAAAGTTATTTGGACGACTGAAAGTATAGGCGTAGATTTCAGGTAACAAAGTTAAAAGAAATAGAATGGAGAGAAGATCTTCAATGGGGGGCGGGACGAGGAAAAAGCTTGCAGATATAAGCAACTTGCAACAAGAAACTGAACCGTTGACCCAAATTGAAAACTTGAAGTCCTCTTCACTCGCAACAAATTTGCACATTGAGCAGCTCCACAAGGTACATTTCTAGCTATTCCAATGGAGGGTCGGTGCACAACTTAATGTATTTGTTTCTTGTCAACGTGTATCTATTGAGGCTAATAATTGTGTCATAAATATGTGATCCAGAAAAATACTATGCTGATGAAAGCACTCGCTGACAGAAAGTATCCATTATGTCATTTCTGGTCTCCCTCTCTTCATTTTTCTGTTTTTTGTTATTTACGTTCTGTGTTTGTATATCCCCTTAACCTTGGCTGAAAGTAAAATCATTGAACTGAGTGGAACTGAGCTACAGAAGTTGAGAATCAGTGTGCAGAAACTGCAACTCCAGAATCAACAACTTGCCCAATCAAACAGTCAGATGTTGGCGGTATTTTTCCATGTTCTCCATTCACTCATTTTTCAACATAATCAGGGTTCTAGTTACTTTATATAGGCTTTATTATAGTAATACTACAAATTTTCCTTATATGGATTTAATATTTGAATGTTTCAGGAACTTAATTTAGGTAAAGATAAGGTAAACTACAATGACTATCTGTGTTTCTGAAAGTGAATACTGTTTAATATATTATGGAGTGAAGTTTCTTTGAACCAACATTTTGTTTCATTCTCTTGCCAGCGAAAGGTACTTGATCATGAGCTTGGCTGTAAAATTGGTCTTCTTCATGCAATAAAATTAGAACTGGAGGTCAGTTTAACCTATTACTCTTTTCAATATATTGCATCATAGTTGGGGTATTCGTTATTCAAATAGAGTTTAATGTTCACTTATAAACCACCCCTTTTCAGGAGAAAACTCATTTGTTCATGTCCTGAGTTACTAGAAATGAAGTATCTAACCTTGATGGTTCTTATTCCTGGTCGTTTTTCAATTTTTTTGTTTAATTTCTCATTCCTATGTTGTTGGCACTATTCTTAACCAGCCTAAGGTAAAAATGGTGAGGTGTGATGAGGTAATGGAGTCCTTTCGAGCAAATAAGGGAGACGATAAACCATGTACCACCAACAAGAGGCGCCAATCAAGAAAGCCATGTAAATGTAAAACATAAACTATTTGATTTTTTTGAACCTCCTCTTCGTTGCCATTAGAGTCATGTCTCATATAATCTGCATGCAGCTTTGGTCGCTTCCACTTCAAAGCCAGTTGAAAGGAAAATGAAGGTTGATAATGAGATTGAGAGGTTTGTTTGTGCATTTGCAGTGCATTATGTGACAACTTTTGAATAGAGTTTTCTTTGCAAGCCTTCACAAGTTGATTGAAACAGGAGAAACATGCATGTGGTCCATATTTTTTTGTCAGGCATTCTTTGAGAAGATCTAAAAGGTTTATATCTGAAGAACCAGATCAACCTGAAGCATTGTCTGAAGAACCAGAGACATCTGAAGCTTTCTCTAAGGACCCAGAATTTGATTTGGCCTCAACTACTTTTGAACCACTTAGAGCTTTAGAGAACAAGAGGTCCGCCGGTGCATCTTTATAGCTTTTGGAAGTTGATTCTATGAGATTTTTTGCTTGTTTTGAGAGATAATGCAAAGAAGCAGGGTAAACTGACATATTTTCCTTAACAGGCCATGTTTGAGGAGGCAATCTGATGAGGCGGAATCTACTGAACACTTGATTGAAATATATGATGGCAAGGCAACCGAAGCTGAAATAAAGGCCGACCATAAGAGGTTTGTCTGGATTCTCTAGTAGTTAATCCATGTTAGATGTGTGGGTGGCATTTTATATCCAGTTTTCCATAATTCATTTAGAGAAACAGAGGAAAGTAAACACATGCACCATATTTTCTGTATCAGGTCCTCATTAAGAAGGCAGTCTATGAGGTTCAAATCTGAAGAACCAGTAGCCATTGAAGTTGCGTCAGAAGAAATTGAACCACCTCTCGTCACAGGCCACACAACTGATGTCAAACTTTTTGAATCTGAACAGAACAAGAGGTCTGTGTTTGTTTCATATTTTACTTTGGCAGCTGATATAATATTATTGATATCTATTTTATCTGCAGCATTTTCTGAATAGTTCACAGGTACAAAATGAAATTAACTTTCGCTGTATTGTGTTCCCTTAACAGCCATTGCACGAAAAGGGAGTCAGTGAGGGTTGAAACTATGAATTGTGAACCTACTGGGGACTTATTTGAGATGGACAGTACCAGATTTCCAGTGGGCCCTCTTTCTGATGACCTGGAGCGCAAAAGCCTTCCAACATCATCAGTAAAAGAGGAAGACAGAGATCAAAACAGCCTTGATAGAGATAAAGTCCCGGAGCATGCACGATTATCCATGGGAAGGCCCTTGCGACGAGCTGCTGTAAAGGTTCAAACGTACAAGGAACTCACTCTTAAAGTAAAAATGCGCAGACCCGAGTGAGTGATGTTTATTTTCAATCCACCTGCATAATTTTGTGAGGACTGAAGCATAAACCTATTGATCATGCTAGTGTATTGTTTGTTGTTTAACTATAACCTGTAAACCTGGGTGGAGTTCATCATCACTCAAAGTTAAGTAAATATGATCAAAATCTTGATCTCATTATTGAACATTACATAGATTTGTGGATTGGGATTGTGACATTGAACCAGATTAAACTTATGATAACCTCCTACCTTTAGGTCTGTTGGTGATTTTCCCCTTTTTACTTAATTTTACACATTGTTATTGCTTTCTCCTCCCTTTTTACTTGGCCATTGTAACTGTATTTTCATCTCATGCTGCAAAAAAGTGAAGTTTCTGTACTGCACATGAAAGGTGAAAGAGAAAGTGGAGTCACACACACTCATCACTCTCCCACATGCATCATATACTATGAATTAAAGGTCAGGAAGAGATTTGACACATTTCTCATCATATCATATGCATCAATTATTTAAAAACGCGTTCCTGCACGAATTTGATTTAATTATTAGTCTGTTATTTTGTGACAGTTGCTTCAGGAATGCCATATTTTCTTCATTGGACATTTTCAGTGGGTGATGTTTTTGCATGAGCTTGGCGGGCCCAATTTATAGGTGAAAACAGCTGATGGGCCCACACGCATGTATTGGACAATTTGTCTTGTCAATTATTTTTTTCTTATTGAAAGATAATAATAATAAATAAAAAAAGACAACCTTAGCTGCTAGCCAGAGTTTGGTCTCACAATGGTGTTCCCATGGCCTATGTACATGTCCGTCTTTTTGGTGAGAACACTCAACACTAGCGCTCCCTTCTCTGACCTGCTCTACTACTTATAGCTTATAATGTTTGTTTCTGATTCCATGTACGGGTTTATTTCAATTCTAGTCCTATTTGCATTGCACGAGTACATAAAAATTTGATAATTTATCGGCAAATTATTTAGAGATATATTCAAAACTGAAAAATACAGATAATTATATCCCAACTATACGTCGTTTTCACTTATTACACTCAACTAGAATTTGGGTTGAATTTGGGTTATACACAAGTTTAAATTCTCACAAGTTTTATAGTGAAAAGTTCAAAATTTCATTTGACTACAAATCTAATTTAAAATTAATTTTTAGATATGAAAATTAGATTTTTACCCAAGAGAGTCTTTTCACTTTCAAAATTAACAATTTCTATCCAAAAACTTAACACATGCGTGTAGATGAATAACCCAAATTTTAGTTGAGTATAATTAAATGAAAATGACGTTATCGATGTTTTCCTTATTATAAATGATGTTATCGATGTGTTTTTAATTGATGAAATATTGAAAATGTATCTACGTGTTTATCGTATTTTAAGTTAAATTAATTTTTAGATTTGATTGGTACAAATTAATTGAATGTAGTACACTATACTGTATTGTGGTGGAGATACTATTTAATTGATGTAAGTTCCACCTCTAATAGTCAAAAAGGAAACCTAAGCATATACTCCCAAAGGAAAAAAAGGGAGAGTTAGATATCAAATATACTCATATTATCTTTAATCATTCCACCAAAATTCTTCTTTTTTTTTAATTCAACACCAAACTCAACTTTCTTGTACTTTATAGGGAATTTATTATCAATAAGGCCATTCTTCTCCAACGCCCATTTCAATAATGCTTTAACTTTTTGCTCTTAGTAAAATATATTACATATACACAAATTCAACATGACAGAGGTCTTGTTTTTGTAACAAACTTGTCTTTTCATTTAGGACTTATTATACCCTAGTTCACTTATGGAGTCAAACAATGCAATTTTTTTGCTTCAAAAATATTTAGTATTGTTAAAATATTGTTTTCTTGGTAGACTAAATTTATCGTCATTAATTAAATAGGTTAAATTTATTTTCCTATACGCTAACTTAAAATCTATTATCGTCATTTTCAACTAGGTCTAGAGCGTGATAAGATGTGAGAGTCTGAGACACCATATTAATACTTACAATTACGATTACTTATGCCAATGTCAACTCCACATGCACTACAAATATGTTTCACCTTCGTTTGCTCAAAATACCCTCTTAAAATAGTCTACTAAATACTATTTAAGTACCCGACGTATATTTTTGGGCCAAAAGACCGTTGATCGGTTTTCAGGATTTTATTCTTTTTGTTAATATATTTTATTATCCCTGATATAAAGGTGCCCAATATATATCCCTTTATAATCAATCTTTTTCATATGATAATTCTTTGTGTGCACAATGTCGAACTAAGAAGGGACAAAATCATACATAAAGGCACATAATATGAAGGAAAATTTGTCCACAGCCATTCCTACTTGAGATTTCACATTGTGAAGGTAGATATGGAATTGTAGGACAAATAAGTACCAAATATTAATGGGATGTTTGGTTTCAACCTTTTCTTCTGATTTCACATTTCTCCTTGTCATGTATAACACACAAAATCTAAGCCATATATTGTATAAAAGATTTTGGCACTTGCAAATCTCTTTTGACCTTTTGTGTCCTTTTTTCTCCAACCTCATGTCCCATGAATGAAGTAGAAGACAAACCAAATAAAAGAAGAGGCAACAAAGCAAAAACCAAACCATACCATAAAAGAGTTCACCATCTCATTCCCTCCATCTCCCTCTCTCCAACCACTCCTCAAACCTCTCTTTGCATCTTCAACAACAATGGAGCTTCAATGCACTCCTCTTGGGTGGCCTCACTTTTGCCAAGAAGAGGTAATCAATGTCCTACTCCATCACCAAAAGTTGTGTGAAGTGGCATAGGGCTCATGTAATAAACATGATGTCGTTGGTTCCAATTCACATGCAAACTGTGCTGCTATTTAAATTATTGCTGATGACAAAATGTCGGTTGTCAATTGGGTTCTTGCCTTTTGGGGTGTTTAAAGTTTTGTGGTCAAATTGTAGGAGATGGAGGAGCTGAGGCACACAGTCATGTACACAACATTGGAGCTAGAGGCCACAATTGTGACAGCAAAAGAGGAGATTGCAAGGAGAGAAGTTGAAATGCAACAAATGAGAGATCTATTGAGCAAAGCCATCAAGGAGAGAGATGAGGCTCAAGCCCAATGCCAAAAGCTAGCCATGGACAACCTCATCCTCCAACAACAATTACAACAAAACCACAACCAACAAGTGATAAAAAAGGATCAAGAAGCCACCCCACAATCTGAGGCATATAGCAGTGAACTAGATGATGACACAAAAGCAGAAGAGGTGATGGAATTGGCAGCAAAAAGGGCGTTGCCGGCGAAAGGGAAGCTGTTGCAGGCAGTGATGGAAGCTGGGCCTCTGCTGAAGACACTGCTTCTGGCTGGACCTCTCCCACAATGGCAGCACCCTCCTCCAAAGCTTGACACCATTGAGATCCCACCACTCTCCATTTCTTCTTCTTCTCCATCTCCAACAACACCTCTTGGCCTAAACTGCTTCACCAGGAAGAGAGGTCCAGAGCCACTCTGCCATGACTCTGCACCTCCCCCAAACCTCAAGTACCCCAAAATTGTCCTCCATTGATAAAAAGAGAAACCCAATTACTCATTCTTGAAAACACAAAATGGGTATTCAATTCAGCATGAAATGGATTGGTGGATGGTTAAGTAGCTATGATCTGGACTATAATTTGTACACTACTTTTGTCTTAATCAGATGGAGAGAGGCTAATCATTGTCTAAACACCCAAAATGGGGTTTTGATTTTTCTGCATTAGTATTTTCCAATTCAGAAACCTTTTTGATTTCCTGGTTTTTGCTTTAGGTGCCTTTTTGTGTATGTGTGTTTTGTGTTGAAGCAGATAGGAGTAGGAGAGTGATGTTGATGGCATGCAATATATGCTCATGATGAGGCATGAACATGACATGCAATTATAAAAACCATGCCTCAGTAAAGCACACCCACCCTTGCATCATCCATGGTGAGGTTTGCTACCAAAGTTAATATATACATTATCAAGTAATCACTAAATTATTCGTCAGGGTCTGGTTGGTGAAGATGAATTATGATTTTTTTTAGAATCACACAAATTTTAGTCGATCACTTGTTTGGAATTGAGAACATGTGATGATTATAATAATGTAGTTAACCTATCAAATTTATTATTTTATTGTCGTTAAAAGGAATAGCATATCAATCCAATTCCAGCTGAAAACACTAACTCAAGTCGTTATCCCAAAAGGGGTTTTGGGTTTTCTTAATTATTTGATGATATGCCATTTTCTGGATGAAACCGCGTACAATTTGAAATCAAGAAACCTTGAGAAAAAGAATTCAAAGTATTGTTGATGAAATCACATGGGAGTGTCATGGTCATGTGGTGAATCACACCACTAGAGAGACAGACAAGTCAATAATAGTCTTTTTGAGCAGCTTAACTAGAGAGGGTCTGGTGTGGCTTTCTTTCAACTTTTGGCAGCCATTGTTGTGCCTATCCACATGCTCATTTCACCAAATAAGGTCCCACTATACTCTCTATACATGGACTTATCATGGTATTCTCATCCAAAACATGTCTAATACCTGTATTTTTGTGGTTAAAAGAGTATTAGGATTTGATTAAAATGTTTGACTTTTTAAGACTTGGTTTTTACAAGGGGTCTCGGGTATGAAATTAAAATGTTATTTTATAGTTGAATGTAACTCTTGTCTTTATATTTAGCATTTTACTTTTATTTTATACGTGAGTCATATGTATATTACATGTAATTAAGTAGAAAATCTTGCAGCAAATGAGCTAGACATTTATAGTAAGACACACTAGGTTGTAGCTTAACACAAACCCATCACGCGGGCTTTAACCCCATGTATTGGATTAGACAAACAAATCAAGCTTATTCATGGTGTGTGATTCTTGCCTTTGTCAAAATTGAGTATTTTGTGGGTAAGTAGAGAATTGGGAGCAGCCCACTAGGCCTGGTTATAGGCCCAACAGGCTTTTAGGGCTAGAAAATCATGTGAGGACCAATTCTCTTCATTTGTAGCACGCACATGAGGTGTTTGTGTTAATGTCTGAATGAAAAAGTGATCTGAAAATGCAAGTCCAACCAGAGAGCCTCCTCATCCCTCAACCCCATCCATCTTCAGTGAAACTATATATGTTTCAATCACCTCTCCATATAGTCCAGAACAGGATTTAGGGAATGGGTGGTGGAGGCAAGATTAATCAAGCAGCTGGGTCATGATGATGAACCAAATGCAAAACCCAATTCATCTGAAAACCCAATGCCACAAGTTTCACATTGAGATCAAGTACACAGTTTCTGAGAATGACTTGCAACAAAATGCTGATCTTTTGTTTTGCCAGGTTTGTACTTAAAAGTGTTGGTTAAGGAAGAGTGATGCATATTTTGATGTCTGTACAAGTAAGAGGAATAAAAATGTCAACTGCATTATCTATCCATCTACTTGCCATGTTTGTTTATTTGCTTCTCTACATCATTCCCCTTATCACAGGTCAGCCCAGTTGTGTCAAAGTCTTATTCAACTACTTGGTTGTCTTCTTCACAGGTTTACTTCTACTCTCTTCCTATTTTACCCAATACCCTTTAGTTCCCTTGTTTGGCTGCTGAGAAAATTTACTGAAACTTTGTCATTGGTGGGAATATTTCATTTACCACCAGTAAAACAGTAAATCATTATCTAATTGTATGTTCTAAGATTTGAACTTTAAGACCTCACTGGTGCAAAAGTGAGCTCCTTACCACTTGGCAGGCGAAAGATGTGCATTGCAGGGTCATGTTGGTATCCCCCATTACTGATTACACTTCCATCTGTCTATCAATTTTCAAATACCCCTTTTTGACAAATTTGAGATTTAAGGCCACATCTAATGAAATTGTAGTTCACAGGAGCAGCTAATCAATAAGGCTTTGCTTCATTGCCTATGATGCTTTTGAAGTGTCTGGTAGAGGAACAAGAATATGTCAACTCTATTGACTTCACCTATCCATTTCCAGCTGTGGGTTCCCACTAGTGATGCAATAAGGCCTCTTCCATATTCTTTGCTTCATTCTTTAATTTTGCTCCTTATAAGTTATCACATTCTTTATGTTTTGCTCACAGGTCAACTCAGTTGTGTCTCTGCAACAAAGTCTTTTGTTACTCCTAGTTGCTGCTGCACCTTATCTGGTTTTAGAGGTATATGCCATTTTGACAGAGTATTTTTTCTTTAAAATATTAGAATCTGCCCCATGATCTCTACCGCATGTGGATATATAGGTTATGTGAATTGCCCTCAAATTCGAGACATTCGCTTTTTTGGGGATGGATTGACTGTATTAAGCAATTCCATATTAATGGAGTGAAGTTTATTGAGATTAATATATAGTTGGGATTAGGAAGTTGAGTCTGTAGCAACCGAAATATGCGTGTTGAGTAGCTGAGAAGTTACTGAATGCTTCTTGTTTCTTTCATGGATGACTTGTGAGGGTACGAATAGTATAAAACTAGCTTGCCTTCATAATTTTCCTGAGAAAAGTCTCCTTACATTCTCTTTCATTCTCAGCAATCTCATCTAAATTACTTTATAGCGAAATCTATATCGAAAATGTACCAATCATTTTGCAACTTAAAATTAAGCAATTGTTAACTCATATTTATCGATAAGGAAACAAAGTTGCGTATTCTTTACCTCACCAAATGATTATTAATGTTCATACCGTTACACCTTTTATTTATTGACTCTTCTATTTCTATTGATTCATTCACTGATAGTCTGATTCCTTTCGTACAAATCTTTCTTTTGGTTTTTAATATATTTTGAGCCATTCTTTTGAAGTTATACCGAACAAGAGTCGATCTAGTTGGGACTCAAATCTATTTTTCCTCTGAACTGACCTCCATTTTTTACTTTTAAAAAAATAAGTAACTTGGAACTTCCACCTCCTAAGTTAAGCTTTTAGGTGAATGTCTCTTTAACCTGACTTCTTTGGGTTGATTTTAGGCTCTTTATGTGCAGCTCACAACTCTCGATTATTTCGATGCCCAGAATATGAATCTTTGTTAGTTATATCAGCAATCAATGTATGAGTGCTGGTGTTGCAGTAGCTTGTATCTCAAACATAAATCATTTCTCTTATAATACTTGATGTATATTTATATTTATAATCATAAGATTCTTCTAAATCTGCTGGGCCAAATTAAGCCTCTCTAAGTCAACTCTTCTTGCACCCTAAGCGACCTTGAAATCATATTATATGCTCAATGATGAAGCCAGTGAAGCCTTTTTTATGCTCAAAAGAATCAAGATTATGGTCTGAGTTTTATTCACAATCTTTCTTCTGTTTTGGCACATTCACTGTCATATTGTAAGTAAAGTGGCACACTTGGATTCGTACATGTGTCCCAATCCATGCCATCCAATGAAGAGAGACCCAATGATTGATTTGAACATAAACTAGACAGAGCTCAATCATGTACTAATGAGTTGTTTAAGTGTAATGTGGGCCAATACCACATGATCATCTCATGGATTAGAAACAAAAACATAAAAACTTGCAAGGTTTACAAAAACACCTTAACCCAGGTATTTTTTTATCATATGATACTCATAAAAGCAAATCAAATAGTAGAACTTAGTGGGTGTAAACCGGTAGAACCATGAAAATGACCGTGGTAGAACTTTGCTGCCACGTGTCGCGCACCGGAACAAATCTCGTCATAAATTAAGCGATCCAACGGCTGGTAGAAGTTCGAACTTTCGACCATGTTTGTATTGGAATGCATCCCAATACTCATATATTCACAGATATAGTCATTTAACTATTACCATGTCTTACACATTAAGATGGCAAATGAACACATTAATTTTGTTTGTTCATTAATGACTTTTAGTGGGCCATAATTTGATTATGAAATGACAGTGATGGGCATAGAATCTTGTGAGTGAGGGAGTGGATGATTGGAAAAAGAAAACACAAGAAACCCATGAAATGAAATGCAGAGCATGAAGAGTATGTATATATGTATGCACATGCACATGTGAGAGAGAAGAAGACAATGGAAAGGCCTCACCGCACATTCCGTGCCTTTCCACTCTCCCATGTTAACATTGCTGCTTCTTCCATGTGTTAAGAAATAAAATTACACGAACAGGTATGTAGGTGAAATCTCAAAATAGATTTGACCATTCAGAACTTATATATTTAGGACATTTTGGACTTCTTACAAATAAATTATGTTAAATCTTACAAAAGTTATTTTAAGTGTACCTAAAAAATACCAGTGGTATCTATAAAAAATATTTTTAACAGAGATGCACGTAGATCTGTTATGAAAACAGAAATATACGTAAATCTCAAAATAAAGTGTCGTAAAAAAGAAGGGACCGACGGACAGAATGAAAAGCATAAAGAAAGTTAACGTAGTTGTAGTTTTACTTGTCTTGTCATGTGATTAAATATGGGAAAAGAGTTGAGAGTGTGCGTTGGCAAAGTGTGAGAAAGGGAGTGTGAAACGGAGTAAGACAGCACCACCACCAGCAACAACAACCTCCTCTTCCTCTCCACTCTCTATAGCCCCATGGTTTTTTCTGTGCTTACCTATTTTCAGTTACCCTTTGTTTTATAAACATACTTTGTGCTCCGTTGGAGGGACTCAAAAACCACTCCTCTCCTCTCCACTCATTACTAACATAAATAACCATAACCCCATATTTGGTAGGTAATCGATAATTGGCTCCGGTGGAGGATGGATGCTCCCGAAGAAGCGATGGGGCCTGCAGAGCAATCCCTCGCCCACCCCGTGAACAAGGGCAAGAGGACGAAGCGCCCCCGCCCCCGAGAAGATGAAGATGGAGTCTCTGGCAATGTGACGACGACGGAGGAGGAGGAGGACACGGCCAATTGCTTGATTCTGTTGGCGCAGGGCCATTTCTCCTCCAACCCTCCGCCGCCCAAGTACTCGAGCCGGAGGTACCTTGACGGCGGCGGGGTCGGGGTTTACGTGTACCAGTGCAGGACCTGCGACAAGACCTTCCCTTCTTTCCAGGCGCTGGGCGGCCACAGGGCCAGCCACAAGAAACCCAGATCAGAGGATCATCACAAGAGGCACGTGACGATGACGACCATGTCCTCCTCGGACGAGGGACAGTTCTTGATGATCAAGAACCAGAACATCTCTTCGTCTCTGTCTCTGCAGTTGAGTAACAGCAGAGGAGGAGGATTCTACAATAAGCCTAACAAGGTTCATGAATGCTCAATCTGTGGAGCAGAGTTCTCGTCGGGGCAGGCATTGGGAGGACACATGAGGCGCCACCGAGGACCTGTCATTACCGATCATCACAATCAAGTTAACAAGAAGCAGAGAAATGTGGTGTCGTTGGATTTGGATCTGAACCTCCCCGCACCGGAAGATCACGACGTCACCAGGGAATCGTCCGAATTCGTGTTTGGTTCGAGTCAACCGCAACAGCAGAAGCAGCCTCCTCCTCCTCCTCTTGTCCTCTCTGCCGCGCCTGCTTTGGTGGATTGCCATTACTGATCATCTTCTTGGAACATCATTAAGGTTACTAATTCTTTTTTTCTTTTGATTGGTCTCTGTTAACAAGAAGAGACCAATTTGATGTGAATTACTGAATTACAAGTACAGCCCCCAAAATGTTGGGCATACCTATACAATTGCTCCATCTCATTGTATTCATTCTTTCACCCCCAATTCAAAAATCATATACAAATTCTTCTGGATTCTCTTGAGTTCATGTCTCTGTAAATTGGGATATTATTGCTTCATTCACATATAACATAAGCCTATTGTACACATTCTCTTGATAAGAATAGAATAAAACAGACCAAAAACATCAACATTTCCACATTGTACACAATAAGAGTGATGTTATTGTTATGTTACAGCTACAGCCATGTGTAATATACTTTTTCCAATTCTGAATAGATAAACATTTTGGGTTTTAATTTTAAACACAGTAAAAAAAAAAATGGATATGATTTATGAACACCCTTAAAAGCTGAGTATTTGGGCAAGTGTAAATTCCTAGTTAGGACCAAATCCAGCAGAGCCATAGCATGTTTAGTTAGCTGTTAATTAGGCATAATCATCCAAGAAATGTGAGGCTGGCACTGGCTGTTTCTGTATGTGAAGTTGTGCTTTAGCAAGTAAGTGAGAGCTCAAATATGGGTTGGCACTTGTGAGCTTACTAATCAAATTTTGGTGCCACCTGTTGCCTTTTGCACAATTAAAATGTGTTCCCAGATGTTATTATAAAAAAAACTACAAAATAAACTCTTTAAAACATGAAATACACAATCTCTAGTCTCTACTCTATAATCTTATTAAGAAGTTGAAATTTATTAGAAATAGCATTCTAATGTTATGTATCTCACTTTGAACTATATAATCACTTGTGCTCATTTTATTAGATTACATGTAAATCAAAAGGAGGAAATGAAAAGGAAACTATCTGGAAACAAAGAGCAACTCAATAATCAATGTAATAACTGAAGACAAAAGATTGAATTAATTTGTATTTTTTAAAAAACAAACAAGTAGAATATTATTAATTATATTACAGGAATTAAGGTAAATTCCCAATCGATCCTTAAACATGATCATGAAGTCAAGGTTATATGCTTTCTCCAACCCCACAACTCTCAATATTGTCACTGTGACACTTCTTCTGTTATGTTTTTTTCTTGATTTTTCCTCCTGCAATATAGATAATAAAAATACATTATAAGCTTGTATTTTTGTAACAATAATAATAATTAAGAAGAAAGATCGGAGCTTGTAACTAAACCTTGAAGTCTCTTCTTGAATTTGCACATTAGTTCAATCCAAACGATGATAGTTAAACACACATTGCAAGAACACAGATCGTGATGATGTGAAACCTGAAGCATGCCACAAAAAGAACCAAATTTATTAACCAAACCAAGCATTATTATTAGAAATCTCATACCTAAGAAATAAATAACTATTCGGAACTATCAAAATCAATCCTTAATATGTATGAATCTCACTCACCATGTCGGGTGCGAAGATTGTGCGCTAGACTTCCCCGGAGGTGGAGGCTGTGGCGGTCGTGGAGGAGGCGGCGGAGGAGCATATTTTCCTAAATAAGGACCAAACACAACACATGAGAAACCAAAAATAAAACATTGTACCAAACATTTGACAAGAAAATGAAGTGACCAATGTGACACAAATCAATTACCACATAGGAGAAGATTGTTCGGTGGATTTCTCTCCTTAGCAGGATTTGGATCTTCATCGTACACTCTCACATACAGCTCCTCTCCCAAATACCAATTCTTCAATACTTGCGACCTCAAATTCCACATTCCCGGATTGTCTAAATACGCGTAAACCGCGGTCCACCCTCCCGGATACACCTACCAAGAACAAAACACGGACTAACTCGTTATTTATGTGACCACCGAAATTTTCGACTAAAATCTGAAACTGATAGTTAAAATCAATTTCTTAAAAAATGTTATGTGCTAATCGGGCAGGGGTCTAACCTGAACCGTGGAACGTGCAACGGGGTCAACAACATTGTAAGAGTCCCTCTCGAGAGGTGTCCACTTCCCGAATCCATAGCCAACCGCGAAGAATGCGAAACCATCTAAATGCCAAGAGTCCAAGACCTTTAAATGGTTCTCGAACACGAACTCTACGAAGCCCTTATGGATGGTGCTGGCGACAAAAACGCCGCGAAGGGCTTGGGGATTGGAGGTGTTGGTGGAGAACTGGTCGAGCTGGAAGACGCCTGTCCCGTTGGAGTAGTAGTCGGCGAGCTTGAGGGGGGTTTCCGGGGTCGAGTAGGACACGTTGTTGACTGTGTAGTGAGGATTGCCGTCGATCAGGGCTCGTGATCCTTGGAGTATGAATGTTTGGTTCAGTGTCACGTTCGAGACGTTGAAGGACCCTTGTGGGTTTGGCCTAGCAGCACCAGCCGTCAAGTTCCATCTACATAACATAAACATATGTATAACTTCAACAACCAACTATTATGTAAAAATAAAGTTTACAGCGCATTTTTATCATTAACAAAATGCAGAACACCCTTTTTACCTTATAGACTTAGCCTGATTCATGGAGAATTGCAGGTCATAGGGGTCCGGACCAATGGGGAGAGGTCCATTTGCAGGTTTTGTTGAGTTCTGGTAATGTAACACGGCCACACCCGCGAGGCTGCTTGAGTTCGCCGGAGGGTACATTTTGGGGGTGGCTACTATGTAGTAGTCACCTACTTGTTGATCGGCAGTGACCAGAACGGAATACGACTGGCCAACATGAACGTCTAGCGAGTCCAACGTCATCTGATGCGTATAAGACCCTTCCGATTCAACCAAAAGCATTTGGTGGTTTTGTATCCTTAGGTTGAAGCTCCACAGTGTCCCCACATTCGATATTCTTAGCCAATACGTCTTCCCTGCACACGTAACATTTTATAATGGTGAGAGTCTCGCAATTGTTGGACACACTAAAACTCATTTCAAATAATTTACCTGGCAAGACGGTAAATGACTCGTAGGGCTTGTCTATTTGGCCCTGGTAAGGAACCTTGCCATTGATTAGAATGTGGTCCGGCGTATTTCTATAGGCAACATGTTTAATGCTCAAGGCGGACCTAACATTCTATATATATACAAAAAAAGTAACTGTCACGCGTGCACATGTGAAAAAAATAATGAATCTTCGATTTTTTTATCAGCAATAATGAATCAGCGATCTATTACATTACCTTGTAACTTTTTGAGTACCAATCCCCGACAAGGAGGTCGAATTGGGCCTCGGGCGTGGGGAAGGGTGTCGGGACGATAGTAGGATGGTTATTGACCCGAATGGATCCGAACCCTCCACCGGCTTTCTGGAAGTTGAGGGATGGGAAGTAGAAGAATGTTCCAATTTGGTCCTTCATGTTGAACCTGTAAGTCCAGCTCTGACCTGGCAATATGGGACAGTTTGTGCCTGATACACCATCTTGCCATGAGTTCAGCCTCTGCTGTATCCCATTCCTGAACCCACAATATTCCTTAAACTCATCAAAGGCCAAAATTGTCTGTCAAATGAAACAATCATGCGACGGATTGAATCTTACCATGTAAATAGTAATGGCTCGTCCATGCCATTGACCACATTGACATGGATCACATCATTGGTTGAGCAATTTATGAGCGGTCCAGGGAAATTCCCATTTATGGTAATAACCTATCAAATCACAAAATGCACATATGAGATTGAGATGATGCATGTTATATGAAACTTTGACCCATAAAATATATTTGATCGGTCTAAAAGCTCAAATTAATAAGTGTATATACCGGTTGGTTAGAGTTGACGGGTTTGATCAATTTGTCGATTTCAACATTCCATTGAAGAAAAATCTCCTCCCCGGAGACTATTTCGATGAGCAATATTGTGCACACTAGAAGCCATTGTTGGGCCATAGGACCTGCGAAAAATGTGCTAATCTTCTCCTCCTTATTGATGTGTGTCTCTTATGAGCTAAAAAATGCAATACAATACAAAACAGAAGGAAACAAGAAAGAGGATGGTGAAGCTTACAAAGAGTGTAGTGTAAAGACAAATAGAGAGTTAGGCAATAAGTGACGAGGTTGTTTTTTGCTTCCGGCAATATTATTCTCTGCAACACTACGTGTGCTTCGATGGTTCTAATAAGTGTTTTGACAATCTATGAGACAGAAATGCCAAGAGAAGAGTGAAATTTTCCAGAGATTGTTGGGCTGTGAGTGATGTTGATTGTTCTTGGCCAGGTGGGTTAGTTTTGGATTTGAGTATTGTAAAGGTTAAATATATATTAGGGTGAGTTTTTGGGATTTGAATATTCAAATGAATAAGAGATAAAAGTGAAGAGAGCTATCCAAAGCTCTAACGGGCAAATAGGATTAGTGATTAATCTAAAATTACCAGTTACAAAAATAATAGGATAAAATACAGAAACTAATATTTGAGAAATAAAATTCTCTACCAACTCATTTTTTCATTCAACAAGAGTGAACTTTAAATATCATTTGTTTGGAGAGAATAGTGTATAACATTTAGGGGTGGGCACGATTTCGGAACTAGACCGAACCTGAACTTCTGGTATCTCAACTATTGAAAGCATATTTAGAATTGTTAAGAACGGTAGGTGCTAGTCGGACGAAGAGGGCTTTTAAAGAATTAATTAAAAATTAATCGGTGATTAATCAAAAAAATAAATTGGATTGAAAGATTAATTAGAAATTATAAAGAATTGATCAGAGATTAATCGGACAAGTTAGAGAACTTTTAAAACACCGGGAACTGCTATTTGAGAAAACGGTTCGGTTCGAAATGCGGCTCTCTAGTTCGGTTCTCGATTCTACTTAGCTGAAACCGATTAGTTTTTAATTTTTAATTTAGGCTTGATTCATAAGACAAATTTCATAATTTGAGTTTGATTTATAACCAAAAACATTAAATTTGTAATTATAAAAAAATACTAACGAAAATCTAATGTCAAAATTAAATTATTACAACACAACTAAAATACACAATCTGCAAACGAAATAACAATAAAGATGATAATATATGTGAGTGGACGAGAGGTAGACACATGACAACACGAACCAACCCGATTTTAACGGTTAATCAACATTTTTGAATTTTCAAAACCAAAACCTTTTTAAAAAAAAATAGAACCAAAATTAAATGATTATCTTAAATTTAAAATCAAAACTGAATAATTAACTACGGTAATTTTTAACTCTGAACCTAATTCGGTTCCCGATTTGGAATTGGTTCTGGGTCCAAAATGCACCCCCTCAAGAGGGGTATTTCCGTAAGTTCAATCTCCTGGCCATCTCTTGTTTTGGCTCCACAGAGTCGAGAAGCAAGTGGCAGAGAAAATGCTAGGGCTCACTTCTCTGTTACAGCACCATCAACCACTCCTCACAGTCCCAATTCCTCCATCGTTTTCGAAATTCCCACCTCACAGTACCTCCTTTCTCTCTTCTTCACTCTTCAGCTCCAAAACCCAGAGAAGCCCCAAAACGTTGGAGGTGGGTTTTGCCTCTAATGGCGATAACAATCCGAACCCAGATTCGAACAACAACGGAGGAGGCGACGAGCCGAAGAAAGATGGACGGCCCTTATTGAATATCAGGTGGGGTGATCTGCTGAACCCAGATCCGGACAACATCATAGCCGTCGGATTGACGGGCCTTTTGACCTGGGCGAGCGTTCAAGTTGTGGGTCAGCTGTTCTTGATCGCATTGGCAATTCTG
>JAYMTP010000902.1:0-28030 GCA_036897365.1 Geranium brycei | reverse complement strand
AATCTATATGGTAAATAACTTTTTAAATAGCATTTTATTTGAAAAATATCCCTTTCTTGATGTACGCAGTAAACACATTGATAACAAATTACATAATGCAAATGTATGATTATTGTAATATTGCGTAATGACAATTTTTTTAACAAATCACTTAAATTTATAATTCTTGTAATTGCTTGATGATAAGTTTGATTGTTTTCGCACATTAATTATTTTTCATCTTATAGTATATATATTTGAAAATTTTGAGTTTACTTGCGAATATAACCGTGTATGATAGTAATGAAAATTGAAACATTGGCCCTTGTACAATAAAAAATAGCTGTTATTTTTCATCAAACAAAATTTAGTACAATACTATATTATTCTTCTAACGAGGTTTTTGGAAGCTCTACCTTAAACTCCACATGCAACACCAATGTCACCAACCCATAAACTACCGGTTCTCCCGGTAACAAAACAGGTCAACGGTCAACAACTATGGTCGTTTCTTCCCCTGTTAAGTCAACAACAAGCAAATAGTCAAAAGATCATCAAGCAGCTTATCAATCATATCAACAAACTTATCGGTCTACAGTGTTTTTTTATCCGCGACAAAGTAGTAAATCTAATATATTGTATAGGAAAAATGGCAAAAACTTACTCCACACTCATGCACATCGTCGCGGCCGCATATTAGCTTCCCGTTCAATTTGTCGAGAGCTTCGAACACCCCTCCTCCATCGCTTTGCTGCATCAACGTTTAAAATGTTAATCTTGTCAGTTTTCGTGTAATTTTTAAAGACCAGAAGATATCTACAATTATACTTAACCACAAGCCCAATCAATCAGATATCACGTTGAAATCGAAAGAAATGAATCTTGTTACAAGCTTATGAAAACCCTTGGGGACTCCACATATACAAATTTGAGATTTGAGGTGTGTCGGGGTTTAACACAGTATCAAAACACGGTGGTCGTGAATCTACACTGATGACACAAATGCACACCCTCTCAATTCGGTATGTATGTGAAATGTTGTTAGTCTTATGTTGGAATATACATTGAATCAAGTCTGACCCCCACGCTAACCGGGGTCAGGAGTGAGATCACCTCTAGTCTAGAGGTTTAGGGGCTCGAAATAGCCCCTAAAACAATGGTCTCTCTGTATGTTATGTTTAAGATATGATATTCTTATTCGGTACTAATTTAGGATCTTCGACTTTTCTTTTCTCATTACGTAGTAACATAAATACTAAATATATAACCCAGTCGACCTACTTGGTAATTGTATTTTTAAAAACTCACATGAAAAATAACGTCTGTAATAACATTTGTTTGATAGGTTATTAGGTGAATCAGATGGTAACATGAATTGTGCCTACCTTGTAATAGTCAATGGAAATGAAGTTGGCCCATCTTTTACCGGAGGAACGATAGCAGCCATAGAGCATCTCCATGAGTTCGTCTACGGAGTTGTGTTTGCAAGCCAAGTCCTGCATGGGAATGGTCGGGAAATGGTTAAGGAGGATGAGTGATTTGGACCGGTCGTCCATTCGGCTTGAATCTTTACGAGGCGGACATATGCCAACATTCAATATACCGGTTCCGACTGCAAAAAGAATTCAGAAAAAGAGATGAAAACAAAAAAGAATAAGAAAAAAATACTTCAAAACCGATCGAACCAAAAAGTTAAAGTTAATCAGCTTGAGCTTTTAGGGTTAAATCTGACTAGATCGAACCCAAAAACTCATGTGTCTATTAGCTTGAGCTTCTAGGGTTGTATATGATAAACTCTTGTTGGCAAGTGAAGCTTGTATCTATCAGCTCGAGTTTCTAAAGTTAGATTTGATTGATCAAATTCAAACCCAAGAACTTAGGTTGGCAAGTGGAGCATGTGTCTATCAGCTTGAGCTTCTAAGGTTAGATTTGATTGATCGAACCCAAAAGCTCAAGCTGGTAAGTAGAGCTTGTATCTATCAGCTTGAGCTTCTAGGATCAAATCTTCTTAGATTGAATCCAAAAACTTAGTATGGCAAGTGAAGTTTGTGTCTATCAGCATGAGGTTCTCAAGTTAGATATGATAGGATTGAACACAAAATTCAAGCTATCAAGTAAGAACATTCGTCTATCAACTTGAGCATTCGAGTGGGATCAAATGACTCGATCAAATCCAAATGTTCAAGTTAACAAGTGAGGTTTGTTTATCAACTTGAGTTTTTGGGTTACATTTGACTGGACTGAACTCAAAAACTCGAGATAACAAGTGTTGCCTCTATTTATCAGGTTGAATTTTTTAGTTGGATTTGATTGGATAAATACCATTTTTTTGTTAAATAACAATAGGCGTGTTTCGGTCAAATTTAGTGATTTTCATCCTACAATACTTAAAGATATTTATCATCCTTAATTATGAATCCAAAAAACCATGTTGAAATGTGGACCTGTGTCTATCAGCTTGGTCTTTTAAAATAGATTTGACATGCATCAAATCTAAAAACTCAAATTAACAAGGGGTTTTTGTCTACCAGTTTGAGATTTTTAAGTAAAAAAATCTAACTCGGCCGAACTAAAAACTCAACCTAATAGTTGTTATCTATCTAAACTTTGGAGTTCGATCTGCCTTGATTGAACTCCAAAGTTCAAGGTGACATGCGAGACCTCTATCTATCAACTTGAATCGTACCAAAACTTTAACACAACGATTACTCACATTGATTCTCGACAACATAGTTCCATTGGTAAGGTATTCCTTCGGTTTCTTCCTTAGACTTGTTAGAAGTGAAGGCGACAAGCCTGTGGTTTCTCTTGACCATGTCACTCACAATGGGCCAGTCTTGGCCGTTCTTTGGCATCCTCGACATCGGAAACAAGTACTTGGACAACCCCGCTTTCTTGAACATGTTTGTTATCCCGTGCGGCTGCTTGACGTGGTCTTCCATGATCAACGTCACGATTTCGTTCGGGTTCGCGTTCAAGAACGATGCTATTTCCTTCATAGATTCCACGCCTGGTTTCTACAAAAAAAATTAATCAATACCGAAAACCGAACGAGAAAATAATTAGTCATCGAAAAGATGTGAATTAAGAGAGAGCGCGTGAGCGTAAATGTTACGCGGAGGACTCACGAATGCGGTGAACTCGTGGCACGTGGCTTGGATGGAATGGCACAACCATACTTGTCCACGAAAGTCGTAGAAGTCTAGCATCAGGCCGCGAACTCCGTTCTGCAACAAAATCTGATTCACTTAAAAGATCAAACTGATAGGTATAAGTTAGATAAAGAAGATTCATATTATATGAGATTCTACACTTATAGGTTGTCGTTGGTCTGTGTGGGGTGCAAGTAGATGACTATCGAGATATGATACCATGGTGAAGTCCGACCCACCTATAAGATAGGACTGATAGATATACATGTTGAATGCAAATTATCCATACAATGTAAGACTCTGCACTTCGGATGATGAATCCCTCTAAAGGAATACATTGGAATTCATAAGGAATTGACTTGTCTATATATAGTTTCATTTGATCTATTAGGTTATGACTTCACCTTGACAGTTATGCTCGATACCCTTTGTTTAAAGCCGTTTAAAGTCTATGCGATGGATAGACTTCTATAACCATAACATATTTGCTTACTTGAGTATAAACATAATTGCATTTCTTTCTAAAGTGTACATATTGTTGGCATTTGATGCCAGTGAAGCCCGGCCCACTTACAACACCGACATGATAGATGCACGTCATATTGAAGTTATCCATGTTACGTGAGAATCTACACATACGTGCCGTTGGCCTGTAGGGGTACAAGTGTAGCCCACCCACATATAAGAGTGAACCGAATGATGTAGGCGATATTCGGATGATACAGATCACGTGATACTATGCACGTACGAGTCATTGGCCTCTGATAGCATGTTGAATCTCGACCCACTTATAATTTTGACTTAATAGAAAAAAATGCAAGATTCAAATTATCAAACTTATGTGATGATCACTTCAAATGAGTCGTTGGCCCGTGAGAGTGTAGAAAACAATCAATCACCTTCACCATACCTTGAGTTGTTGTGTGATGCTGTCGTCTTGATTGACGAAAGTGATGAGAGGACCTCCGAAAGGATTTTCATCAGCAGCGATGGCGTAGGAATTGTGAGTCATCAGAAATGCATATTTGTTGAACGGTAACGAATTGTTCTGTCCCATACCCAAATAGTTAACCAAAACATAAGCATATCAAATTTCCCAAAATATGTATAGTATATATCAATAACGATTTGTTACCAACTGAGCTTGGCCCAGTGGTGGGCTTGCTCGCTCCCTGGCATGAGGCCAGGGCTCGACTAAGCATAATATCTCGAGTGGAGATGGGTTAAAGAGTGGTTAGGAAAAATGATGTAATTTTTATAAAAAAAATGACATGTCCATTTTTATGAGGATCATAAAACTCTTCATATCCTGTCCTATCATCATTCACATAAGAAGACAAAAAACTCTGAACTTAAACAAGAGCTCAGTATTCCCAATCTAATAGAAGCAGAGACGATGATCACAAAACTCATTCAAGTATCCCCATTTCTATCGGAGCGGGAATGGGTATTACAAAATCTGCCCCGAATCCCTTCCCGTTGTTGCCAACCCTAGCTAAAATCCCCCTCACATGCATGCCAATACAAAAGACCCGTCATGCTGCATGTGTGCCTCGAGCCTCGTGCCCAAACTATGATGACGTAAATAGATGCACCATGAACGTGAAATGGTCAAAACTCAGTCCAACCCACAAAAAAATCCAACCTTATAAATAAAATACCGAAGCTTATTATTTAAATTAGTCTCTTAACTCATCGACTTATATAGCCCGACCAACGATGATTTTCATGATTTCCGTCAATAAGACACGAATAAGATAGATCTAAAATGGCAAACACGTAAATACCGCGATCTTGAATTGATCAGTGGCATTGTATCGAACGCATATAGATTCATGATCTTCATCGCAAGAAGCAAAACAATACATCCCGGGCCCACAATCCCTATCTTTTCTACAGTTGTCTCCGACCTACGTTAAAAAAACATTAAGTCCTGAGTTCGAATCTTGGTACAAAAATTAGATTAGGTATTAGAATAAGATTTCCCAATGATTACTGATAAAAAAATAAAACACAATTTATGATAATTTAAAATATCTTAAGATCAAATAAACAATAACCTAAAACAGATCAAACCCATCTCAATAATCGAAACATGAATCAAACCCATTTCGTTAAATTTAATAAAAATAAATATGTATAAACAGTACCTTGCATCGTCCATTGGAGCAAGAATAGGCAGTGACACCCATGAAAGAAACTGAAAACACGAACATGATTAACGATGATTTCACGTTCTTCAGTTTCTGGGAAGCCATTGCCATTATTGGAAGAGGAAAAACAGAAATTATTGGAAAATAATAATTACAAATTGATTTTGGGTTGTGTCAAAATTACTTATAAAGGTTTGCGAGAAATTGGGGAGATGGCATGCATTGGATCATAAATTGACACATGTAATATGAAGTCGTGTTCTATTAATAAATGATTTATTTTTAAATAAATACAACTCATGTCACTTTGTATAAGATGGCCTAATATAAATGTTTTATTTCTTGTTATTATGAGTAAAGGGTATATTTGGATTGTTAAAGTTTATATGTTGAATTTGTGATTTGACATCGGTCACAATAGCAATTATTATAAAAATCTTATTCTTTAAAAACATATACATGTTTAAGGTATTCTTCAACTGATCAACATAAAATGACACAATGATTCGAAATCAATGAACTTGATGTCCTCGCTTCCATTTGGGCCAGTTCATATATTTTTATAAGAACAGAACAAGTTTTTGGTAAATTTGAACTTCTTGGTCGGGATAAAGTTAGGATTGAGTGTATCATATCCTAAATTACATGTGCTTGATATATACGTGTAAAATGAAATGAGATCAAATGAAATGAAACTTTATACACAAATTATAGTCAAGACTCAATATACAAGTGTTTTGGGTCAAAAGTGGACTCTAATGTGTTTATGGACTTACTCATGGAAGTGTCGTGCCCTCTTGGTAAATGCCCAAGCTTTCCCCAACAATTGGTATCATGTCCAGGTTCAATGGACTCAACCCTGGCAACGGGTCAAAGTATTTTCCCAGGGTCGCTAACACCTAGAAACCATGATTCCACCCTTATGGATGTGGGCCTAGATAGGATGATGGGCCTGTGAGGGATTGGAGTCGCCTCTTCAGTTGTGAAACACGTGAATATATGGTGTCTACAAGTGATACGGTTAAAGTTGGGAAGTATACGATAGAGAAATTTAACGGGAAGAATGATTTTCTCCTATTGGAGGATACAAATGAAAAATTTGTTGATCTCACAGAACTTGCACAAGATTTTGGAGGGTAAAGAAAAGAAGTACAAAGGTATGTCGGATAAGGATCGGGAATAACTAGATCTTGAAGCACCAGTTTCTATCATTAATTGCCTTGAAAGAGATGGTATTTTCTTGGTTGATAGTGAGGTAACGTTTGTGGGAGTATGATTAAAGTTTGGGGCAAACTTTATAACGAAAAAAATCAACTAATCAAATCTATTTAAAATCTAAATTGTACTTACAAGATGGAGGAATGTACTTTAATCTGAGAATATATTAATAGGTTTGATAGGTATATATCGAACTTGATAGACATTGATGTGAAGGTAGAAGATGACGATCAAACAATTTTACTACTTCTTTCATTGCCGAAATCTCATGAGAATCTTGTTCGAACATTGATGCTTGTGGTTGATATTCTTACAATGGATGAGACTAGAACTTCACTTCTAGCGGATAATCTTCGAAAGACCGCGAGTGGTGATATGTCTAGTGATGGTAGTAAGGAGCAAACACAAGGATTGCTTACAAGAGGTAGAACAATGACTGGGGAAAACCAAAAGAGTGGACTCTAAGAAAAATTATAGACTTTCGAGGGAAAGATTGTGTTTTAAATGTGGCGAGTTAGGGCACTTCAAAGCAAATTGTCCTAATAAGAGGGCATGTCAAAAGAACATGAACAAGAACAACAAAGGAAATGGAAGATTACAAGGCGAGCAAGAAGCAGATTATGTTTCAGATGGGAGCAATGATGATTATTTCTAATGTGCATATGAGCTTACTCACGGGGTACTCCTCATTGGTAAAGGTCCAAGTTCATCCCAATAGAAAATGAAAAAATAATAAAGATTAAACTCGGTTCAAATAGATTTATAATTTTGGGTGGAGAGAATTCACCAATCCATCAAAAAAAATTGAAATGAAACAAAATATATGTTTCTAAGATCGAACATGAATGAAACTAAGGTTGGAAAAAAATCTATTAATTACATTTGATCTGACAGGATAGGAGACGAAATTACTAAACCTAATGTAATAGGGACGAAAATCATTAAATCCTCTCAAACCTATCATATTATCATTTTTCGTGAGATGTGAATAATGCATATACTATTAAAAGATTGTGTTGGGTAGGGATGGACATTTTGAACCTGGAATCGGAGATTGAACTGGAATCGTGGTTCATAGTTTGGTTTTGATTCTAAATTTGAAAAAACCAACACGTGAACTTAAAATGAAGGCCCGTGAAATATTATTTCTTTTCTTATTATTTTATTTGCAAATCTATACTTCAATTGAGTTATAAAAATTAAATCTTTACATTCGATTTTCATTAGTACTTTTTATAATTACAAATTAAAAGTTTTTGCCTAGAAATCGGATCAAAATCATCCAGTTCAGCCATAAATCAATTAAATTAAAGATTGAAAGTTAACTGGTTCTAACATGATAGAACTTGAGGACTGCACCATGAATCGAACCTATACCTCACCTCATGGTTACAATCTGGTTTCTATCAATTAGAAACCGGAGGGTCCCGTTCCTAGCCGGTTCAATCCAGTTTCAGAACCGTGCCCACCCCTAACGGCTTGGTCATGAAATAAAATGGGCTTCGGAACCATAATGACAAAATCTAATTGGGCCGTAGTGGGCTCTTAAGGCCCGTTTATGAATCGACCCCTTTCCCACGCAAAATAGCCTGAACATGAGTAGTTTCGTCTCTTTCCTCTGCTTCGTCGCGAAACTCAAATCTCAAACCATTGAAAAAACCGCTGAGCTCGGATCGGCCACCGGAGAAACAGGATCGAGCCCACTCCAATTCCACACGAACCTCCGAAAAATTTCTTCGCGCCCACCAGCGAATCACTGAAAAAATGCCGACCCTCACGAAGCTGATTTCGATGAAAGAAGCGTCCGAGCACACCTCGAAAGACGATTGCTGGGTCGTCATTGATGGGAAGGTGCGCTCTTTTTTTCTGGGTTTTTGGTCTCTCTTCGAATCTGTTTTGTTTCGAGCACTGGGTTGTGTTGAATTTGAGTTTTGCGTTCGAGTTTTTGTTTGGGTGTTGGGTTTTGTGATTGCATGGTCTGTGTGTTTGAGCTCTGGGAAACAATTGGGAAGTTTTGTGGAGATTTTTTTGTTATTATTTATTGAATTTTAACTTGTTCATAGTATTGACTAGGATTTGATTATAATTACTGCTGTGGATTGTATCTGCTGACTAATAAGTCCACTGAAGTTTCTGTATTATTGTGTACACAACTACAAATCGGTTCTTGGATGATAGAGCTTTCGATTGTAGCAAGAATGTGTTTCATTAGCATACAATACTTGAAGGTCCTTTACTTGAATCAATCTCATATAATTGGAACCTACAAGTATGGTGTAGAGTTGGATGTGTATTGTAAGCATGGAAGTGTGGAGTAATTGTTTGAAGAATTTTATGGCAATGTTGGCATCGATGACCAGTATTAGAAGTTGTGTAGTGTATCAGACATGCCAAGCAAGCAACAACCGAAAAAAACGGAAAAGAAAAATATCTATGAACATATCACTTATCTGAATCGATCGATTTGCTCTATCTTGTGATTAGATGAGCTTCACTTTTTTTATTCGGAATTGTATATTCGTTGCTTGTCCATGAGGCCATTGTCAAGGTAGAATGTAAAGTCTATTCTAATGCACTTGGAAAGGGTCTTGTAAGGTTCTATAATGTGCTGAAATTACTCGGTCCCTGCATATATATTTTTTTGCTGGCTCTCCTAGTTTTCTTTATCCTTATCTAGAATGTGCAAATGTATGGCAGACGCTAAATTATGTCAGGAATCAGAATTGTTCTTTTCCTCTCGGGCAGTGCAGTGAAACTAGCGTATAATTTGCACATAAGTGGTTCTTGAGAATATAGATGTATACATATACTAGCTTGAACACTTAAGTGGCATTTTTTGCCGTATGCAGTTATAACATCATTTAAATGCCTCTTCGAAATAATACCGATATACATTAAATTCAAACTCCTTATAAGGAAGCATGGAAATGAACTTATAATTCGGGCCAACCATACATCTTGATGGTGTGTGGTACACTTATTCATTGTCTGAAATGGTTCAATATTGTGGACTATTCACAGTCTTTGCCACAAAAATCATCAACTTCAGTGTTACATATTGCTCATTAACCAGTTCATGATTTGTCATTTATAGTTGCATAGAACTGCTGCTGTGTACCAAAGAGAAGCTACTTGTTTTTTTCGTATGTCTAATTGTTGAAGTACGTTCGGTTCATGTCTAGGTATACGACGTGACTTCATATTTGGAAGAACATCCTGGCGGAGAGGAAGCACTCCTCGAAGCAACTGGTATTATTCTCGCGTCCCTAGCGATCAATTTTTTTCTAAGATTTTGTAAGTGAACGTGACTCCTGTTGTTGCAGCCAAAGATGCCACAGATGATTTTGAAGATGCTGGACACAGCAACGAGGCGAGGGAGCTTCTGGAGGCGTTCTGCATTGGCGAGCTCGACGAATCTCCCCCAATCATCCCAGAACTCGAAGTTTTCTCTGGGAAGCAGTTGGAAGGAGGGTGCGCTGAAAAGCTCATGGACATCACGAAGCAGTACTGGGTTGTTCCTGCTGCTGTGATTGGATTATCCATGGTGGTTGGCTTCTTGTACCTGCACAAGAAGTAGAGACAATACATGGTTGGTCACAAAATTTTGAATAATTAGGAAGGTTATAGTTGAGAATTAGCCATAGTTGATTTTGCTACAGAAATACATGTTTTGGATGAAGAAGAAGGATATTGGGCTTTGTGGTCTTTACATGGTCCGTCCATTAGTATTTGTACTGGAAAATTCATTAGTTTTGCTTTTGTTCCTTGGAAATGAGAGGCTTAAACCATGTCTATAACCTGTCCAAATGTCTATGTTTGATATGTCTTGAATTGAATCAGACCCAACAAGGTCGGTGCAACGAATGTTTATATTTGTTGAATGACTCGTCACGACAACCTATTTGATAAAGATGAAATTCAACAATAGTCTCACGATCAGATGTCTATAAACATAAATTTGAGTTTTTTGTAAAACAAAGTTTCCTAGTTTTTTTATATAATATAATTAACAGGTTGATGTATATTTTTTCCCTCTAATAAAGCGTCACTCAATGTGTATGTGAACGTAATCGACGCATTATCAATAAATTATTGATGTTCTCGATTTGTTTTACTTCAGTTGCTTGTTTTATTTCCACAACAATACGTCTTAAAGCTGCTTGTCGAGTTATAACTATAAAAATAAAATAATCTAAATTGGACGAAAACTCAATATTCTATAAAAGCAAAGGGATATTTTGGTCAATTTCACACCCACGAATGGCGATATTGGGCCTCTTGTCGGCCCAAAAGATAATGCCCTATATATGAGCTGAAAGCTGATTAGCAAAGAAAGCGAAGAAGAAGAAGGGCACGTTCTGGCTGAGGTGAGCTTCACAATCACAGTGGTGCAAGCAACAATGGCTCATCTTGCAGTTCAGAAGACCACTCTCTACGTCGGTAAGCAATCAATCTCCACTAAGCTTCGCGCAAAATCAAATTGTGTATATATAGTATGTGTGTGTGTATTGAATGTGTCGATTTGATGGATCTGATAGGTGGATTGGCGGAGGAGGTGAACGAATCGATACTCCACGCGGCGTTTATACCGTTCGGGGACATAAAGGACGTGAAGACTCCGCTGGATCAGGCGACGCAGAAGCACCGATCCTTCGGGTTCGTGACCTTCCTGGAGAAGGAGGACGCATCCGCCGCCATGGACAACATGGACGGCGCCGAGCTCTACGGCCGTGTCCTCACAGTCAACTACGCCCTCCCCGAGAAGATCAAGGGCGGCGAGCAAGGCTGGGCCGCTCAGCCCAGTAAGTTCTTTCTCTCTTGCATTCACTCTATGTTGCTGTCTTTTGTGTTGCAACCTAACCCTATATATGAAATTTTATTTGGGTTCTCAGTGTCATGTTGCTAACATTGTGCATTGTTGGGTATGTGATTTTTTTTTGGATTTGAGCTTGTGGGTCAGTTGGGTTTAGGGTTCTAGAGTTGGCATTGGTCATTGGGTAATTTGAACATTGTTGGGGGTGTGAAAGGTTTTGGTTTTTGGCTTCTGGGTCAGTGGGGTTAGCATTTTGGAGTTGGGTTTGGGTGGGTTGGACTAGATATGGGGGATTTTCTTGAGCACTCATGTGGTTAAATATTGTTGGGTGTGTGAAAAGTTTTGGTTATGAGCTTGTGGGTCAGTGAGGTTTAGGGTTTTAGAGTTGGGTTTGGGTGGGTTGGAGTAGATGTGGAGGATTTGCTTGAGCATTCATGTGGTTAACATTGTTGGGTGTGTCGAATTTTTTGGTTTTGAGCTTGTGGGTCAGTGAGGGTTTTAGAGTTGGGTTTGGGTGGTTTGAACTTGATATGGAGAATTTGCTTGAGTACTCATGTGGTTAATATCATTGGGTGTGAGAAAAGTTTTGGTTTTGAGCTTGTGGATTGGTGGGGTTTAGCATTTTGGAGTTGGGTTTGGGTGGTTTGGAGTAGATGTGGAGGATTTGCTTGAGCACTCATGTGGTTAATATTGTTGGGTGTGTGAATCTATTTGAAGTTTAGCTCATGGGTCAGTGAGGTTTAGCATTTTAGAGTTGGGTTTGGGTGAGTGGGATTAGATTAGATAGGGAGAATTTGCTTGAGTACTCATGTGTTAATATTGTTGGGTATGGCCTGCATCATGTTTCTGCTTCCCACGTTATTCTTTCGTATGGATGTACAAATAATGTTACCTTGGACCTAATGCGGGACAGAGCGATTGTGTGCCGCCGGGGCCGACTTTGACCCCGATCTCCACATCGGGTCCGTCCACCTCCTTCGGCTGCGCAGATCTTGCTGGTGCGTTCTCCGCACTCGGTCCCTCCTCAAAAACCCCGGCCAGAACGTCCGTCCTCGTTCGGAGCGAAGGCGCGATCTAGAGACCTGAGACTTTCGGGGGTCTCCGGACCTTCGCGCTCCCGGACGAAATCTCGTGGACGACCGACTTCGACCCATCGGAGGAGAACCCAATCGCGTGGACGGCCGACTTCCACCCATCGGAGGAGAACCCAGAGGCACGGACGACCGATCTCAGCCCACCGATGGCGAAGTCAGCCGCGTCTCCCGCAGACCTCGACACCGACACAGAAGACACCGACCGACTCTGTAGCGCCCTCTTTGCGCTCGGCCCATCACGAACAGCCGAGATCTGCGTCTCAAACCTGCAGATCTCATCCTAAAGCTTCAGATCGGACTTCTCCGGGCAACCTTTTCGAAACCCGACGTCCGTCTATACCTGTAACCTTCCCAACAACATATTGACAGCAGACCTTCAATCTCTGTTCTCCCCTTTTGGGTCTGTTATTGGGATTGATCTGCCCTTACGCAGAAACAGGGCTGGACGTAGATTCGCCTTCTTGCACTTCCAACAAGTACATGAGGCAGAGTTGGCCATTGACAAGCTCCATGGCCACCGTCTACAGGGGGATAGACTTTTGGTTTCGAAAGCTCGTACCAGAAAATCAGTCCCTTTGGTTGAAAAAATCAGTCCCTTTGGGTTCTCAACCCCTCCCCCCTAAGTCAGTACCCTTGACAGGATCAAGACTAGGTGACTGTTTAGGCTCTCCTAACTCGACATTGGAGGAAAATCTGAGAGGCGCTGTCCTTGCCATAGCCAAACAGAGTTGGGAAGTGCAAGCACTTCGGGAGACTTTGTTGGACAATGATCTGCAAGGAATTGATGTCATCAGTTTGGACAGTAAGGCTTTTCTACTATGCTTCAAGGACCCGAACACCCGAACAACTCTTTGAGATCAAGGATGGGAGTGGCTACGACAATGGTTCTTTGCTATCTGTGATTGTTCGAACAGGATCATATGGGGAGGGCATCTAAGATGGATCCAGATCCATGGTTTACCAGTTGCAGGTTGGACTTCAGACAACATTGCGAACATTGCGAACCATGTGGGTCACTTGATTGCGGTTCATCCGGATTCTATGATCGAGGGTGAGTGTTCCCGTGCTCTGGCGTTGATACACCTCCCGGAAGATGGTGTAACAGAGTGGGCTTTCTCGTTCATGCTCCATGACAGGTCCATCCCGATTAGAGTCCAAGTTTCCGAACTTCCCATTCCAGACATCCAATCTGTAGCTCCGGCCCCCAGATACTTTAATTTGCTAGGTTGGGAGAGGCCAAACCCATAACCATCCTCGGATCCTCCCGTGCAACTCCTCGAACTCAGCTGGTGGCTCCATCACTATTAATGAAGGTCCGGCACCGCTTCCTCTGTCAGTGGTTGTGGACTCTACAGGTAGACCTGTCCTAGTCGACTTCGACATGGTAGACTCGACATCCTCCAACTCTGGTACAACCGTCTCTTCTGCAAGCAACCAGCAGAACCAAGGTTCAAAATCTGCAGGGCTTCCGGTTGACCTCGCTCGGTCTGATCCGACCACGGTCATGCCAAAGCTGAAAGGGGATCTAAGTAAGATTCCCGCTTCAGTTCTAGCTGATTTGAGCAAGGCTTTTGCTCGACCAGACCGTTCTAAGACACTGAGAGGTGCCAGAAAATCTGGGAGATCTTCTTCGAGACCTGCTCAGGGGGTTACCGAGTCCAACCAGTCGCGAGTCGACTCAGGCGGGCAGCCAAGGCAGAGTACAGGAGAGGACTCCCACCAGCAGACCTCGGCTGAGAATGGGTCTATCAAAAAATTCACGCGGAGTGGCCCAGATTTAGGGCCCCACTCCGCAATATGATTTCTCTTTCTTTGTTGCTGTTGATCGTCCCTCTTGGTGCTCTTTGCCCGGACGAGCTTCTATTACAAGAGAATTTTTTTTCAGCTTTTAGATTGATCTTTGTCTCTTGTATCTATCTCTTTCTGTAAGGCTTGGGGTTCCCTTCCCGGGATCCCCTTTTCTGCTTTTAATAAATTTATTTCTGATCAAAAAAAAAAATATTGTTGGGTAGTATTGATTTTAAGCTTATGGGTCAGTGGGGTTTATTGTTTTAGAGTTGGGTTTGGAGCAGATGTGGAGGATTTGCTTGAGCACTGCACACATGTGGGTGATATTGTTGGGTGTGTGAAAAGTGGTGATTTTATAAGCTTATTGGTCAAAGGAGTTTAGGGTTTTAGTGTTGGGTTTGGGTGGGTTGGAGTAGATGTGGAGGATTTGCTTAACCACTCATGTGGTTGATATTGTTGGGTGTGTGAGAAGTTTTGGTTTTGAGCTTATGAGTCAGTGGGTTTTAGAGTTGGGTTTGGGGGAGGGGATTGGACTAGATGTAGAGGATTTTCTTGAACACCCAAAAATTTAATAGTTACAAGCCTGTGAGAAAAGTGATTTTTTTGAATTGGTTTAGTTCATTTTGTCAACTTGACTGTGGTGATAGTGCTTTGTCATTTCAATTTGAGCACGACATGATGGTAGATGTTTATCTTGAGTTTGACATAGTGATCATGTATACCTGCTTGATGGAACGATTGGCATCTGGTATATATACATGTGTGTCTGTGTGTTCCTTAAGATATGAACGTTAGGATGGAATGAAACCTTGTATTGTATAGCTAAAGCTCTGTATGAGCAAAGTGAGCATTAGATGTTTATCTTGAGTTTGACATAGTAATCATGTATACCTGCTTGATTGAACGATTGGTATCTGGTATATATACATGTGTGTGTGTGTGTGTGTGTGTGTGCACGCGTGCGCGCGTGCGTGCGCTCCTTGAGTAAGATATGAACTTTAGGATGGAATAAAACCTTGTATTGTATAGCTAAAGCTCTGTATGAGCAAAGTGAGCATTAGACGTCAGGCTCATAAGCAGGCTTAACCTGAATGGAGGATTTGCTTGAACACCCAAAATTTCATAGGTCCAAGGCTGCTAAAAATGTGAACTGTTTCATTGGATTGAATTCATTTCATATAATTGAATTGCCATATTGATATGTAATCAACTTTCATAACTTGTCTATGAGGACCGATGATGTTTCCTTACCTATAGTATGACAGTTAGCATACTACTTCGACATATATATCTTGAATGGGACATAGGAGGCGTGTATACCTACTTGATTGAATGATTGGTATGGTGTCAGATATATCTACATTCCTTAACTAAGATACGATCTTTAGGATGGAACAAACCCTTGTTTTGTATAGCTAAAGCTCTCTAATTTATATACCTGTCTGTAGAATGGATGTGTATGACTGTGCTGGTATGAGCAAAATTTTTTTGCTGTTGATGAGAACATAATATGATGAATCAAGTTTCTTGTTAGGGTTTAGGAGATGTATCATATTAGCATTACTCCCGAACAATATGGCGGATTCAAAGTTACAGAACAATCAAACACAGATCCTCATTATCACAAACACGATGCTTTTTGCTTTATTTTCAACTCATGAACACTCTAATCCATCGAAATGCCTCATTGTGTATTTGAGGCACAACCCTTTTGACTAAATTCATGAACGCTGTAATGCCTCGGTATTTTCAATTCATGAACACTCTAATTCATTGAAACGCCTCATTGTGTATCTCAGTTTGGGCGGACGCGGATACATGGTTTGAGCGGCAGCAGCAAGAAGAGGAGATGCAAAAAATGCAAGCAGAGAACAAGGCTGCAATGGAGGCCGCGGAGGAGCTGCACAGAAAGAAGCTGGCGGAACAGCGGGAAGGAGAGAAGGACGACGATACAGCGATGAAAGACGATCCCATGGCAAGAGCTGAAGCCGAGGCATTGGCTGAAACTAAATGAAACTATTAGGCCATTGTTGCCAAAACTTTGTAATCTGTCACAGTTGTGCCATAATTCTAGTTTTTGCAGTCCATAGTTGTAGTTTTGTTCTCTACAGGTTATATCAGTTCACAGGAGGTGAAATTGAATGTTAGATCTTTGTTGGATCCAAAATGACCTGAAATTGTGTTTTTGGTTCTTCCATTAGTCACTTCATGCTCACCTATTTTACATCTTGTTTGTTCCACTGTCTCTATAGCAACTCAACCATGTCATGTGCTTAGGTTAGCATCTCTATTAGAGTTATACCGGGATGGGTTCTTAGAGATGTGTTTTGTGATCATGCCCCTGTTCGTTGGATTGGAATATTACGTATTTGTCGAGTTTCGGCTGTTTTTTGCCTCTCGGTAAGAGTGTCGAAGGGAAGGATTTTTCAATAGTTTTTGTGATCACATCCTCACCCTGTTGGACATAGCAGTTTTTGTCAAGCTCAAGGATTTTTGCTATTTAAATTGTAGCAATTGAAAGACACAAATGCAAGCTTGAGAGTTACGACTTCATTTTGGAAAGAGTTTTTATCATATCTTTATCCCATCAGGTTGGGAATGTCGGGTTCTCATCGAGTTTAGAGTATTATGACTTTTTATAAGAGGGACAAGGAAATAGGTTCAGGCGTGTTGTATAATCGCATCCCCTCCTTGGATTGGAGACATCGATTTCTTTGAGTTTGAAATTTTTTGTCATCCTAATTGCAGTGATCCGAAGAAACAAAGACGATATAGAACTTGATACAAGTCTGCGGAACAAAACATACGAATTCACTTTGGGATGACAAAAAACTTCGAAACCAATAAGAATCCGGTCTTCTCAACCTAACGAAATAAATTATAAGGATTATTAAACACGTTCCAAACCTGCCATGTTATCCTCCTAACTTTAGTCATTTTCTTATACTGGGAAACTATGTTAAGCAAAGATTGCATTGCTTGCTCCATTCCATAACTGGTTGGATTTTCAACACCAATAAGTTGACTAAAACCAAGACAAAATATGGGCTGGGCTTAACTCTAATCAGCCCAAAAGAACTAAGCTGTAGAATGGGCCTCAAATATAGGCCCAATAAAACGTTGGGAATCAGATTGAGGAGAAGCAAATCGAAGGGAGCCAAAATCAACAGTAGCGTTACTCAGAACCGAGACGCTGAAAATTTTCTCGCTCCTGTTCTCGATCGACCGACCTCTGGTAAGAAACTCGATTTCTCTTCTTGATTACGGCGTTTTGGTGCCTTTTGATGATCTGGGTAGTGTTCGATTTTGCTTACTGGTTCGCTTTTTAGTGCAAGGTTCTCTTTTTGGTGTTTGAGTTTTGATTATTTTGATGAACTTATTGCTTCCCAATTTCATTACAGATCAAATTTGTTGAAATCCCAGAAAAATTTCCAGATTTGATTGCCATTGAAGGTACCTGCATCGATTACAGTCGCTTAAGTTTGTGTTATTGCAATTTTTTTGTAATGTTTTTTGTCTGTGATTGTTTTGTCCTTTGTGCTAAAGTGGTTATGCGTATGTTGATTCAGCTTTTCTGGTTTGGTTGTAAGTGTAGTTGCGTTTTTTTTGATAAATTAATGCTATAGAAGTTTAAGCTGCTTGTGGAGTTAATTTGGATTCTGATGTGGTCGGATTAGGTTTAGAGGATTAGAGACTAGTCGGGATGATTCGAGCAGCTCGAACCCCACTTAAGGGGTGGCAGCAGGCAGCGGTTGCACTTGGTTCGGCTGTTGGCGCATTGCTGGATCCACGAAGGGCAGACCTAATTGCAGCTCTCGGGGAGACGACAGGAAAGCCAGCTTTTGAAAGGGTTCTTGAAAGGATGAAGAAGAGTCCAGAAGGACGAGTAAGCCTCTTGCCCATATATTCCCTTATAATGGTTCATTGATATCGAAATGCAATAGCTGAATTAGGCGTGTTTTGTTGTGATACTCGTGCTTTTTTCTGTTATCCCGCCAACAAAGCCTTTATTTCGATATCATTAAAGATGGCTGAGAATTCTAGTTTCGTATAGATTCAAGTTTACCTGATTTTTGGTATGAAGTTTTATTTCAAAGGCCACACACACTTGAATGTTTTCAGTTTTTGTTGTCTGTGATCTCGGAAAGTGGTCGAGTCATAGGAACTTGGAGAAAGTGTAACTGTGATACTAGCTATACCTCCAACGATTATGAGTCTCAATTTGATACAATAACCTTGGTAAGATGCTTGTTCGAGCAAATGCGGTTTTGCTTCATTTTAAGTCTAGGGTTTGCAGAACTCATGTATATAAATCGTAGTCTAAATGTAACACTTCGATTAACGATGAGTAAAACTGTGGCCCTTTGGGATATGGAAAGTAAGACGCTCATATATGGAGGCAGTACTTAATATGATGGTCTTTTCGTATGTAATGTCCTCTACATGTAAAATATATTTGAAACACGTAGGTCACCAATTCATTAGATTCATCATTGTAATTTACATGTTTTTAGCCATTTTATTTTGCTGTTAATTTTTCGAGACTACTCATTTTCACTCTCTAACAGGCAGTGCTGTTGGATCAACCACGTGTGATATCTGCAAATGTTGGGCATGCATGGGACTTACCTGAAAACACATTTGGCGCCGCCTACGCAAGATTCATGGGATCGAGGAACTTTTCCCCAGACGACCGCCCCCCGGTGCGGTTCATGGACTCGGACGAGCTTGCATACGTGGCCATGAGGGCTCGGGAGGTGCATGACTTCTGGCACACCCTCTTCGACCTCCCAACCAACCTGATTGGCGAGTCCGCGCTCAAGGTCATAGAGTTCGAGCAAATGCACCTTCCCATGTGTCTTATGTCCGTGTTAGGCGGTACTGCAAGATTCACAGAGAAGCAAAGGGCTCTATTCTATCAGCATTACTTCCCTTGGGCCATCCGCGCTGGTATGCAATGCACGGATCTGATGTGCGTGTATTATGAGCAGCACTTCCACGAGGACTTGGAGGATGTTCGGAGAAAATTAGGTATTGTTCCTGCTCCTCCTCCTAAACCTAATGGTGCATGATGTGTGGAAGTGTTTGCAGTAGCTGTAGAAACATAAATCAGTTGGTACTGTGTTTGTGCTATGTTGATGAATCTTGATCCCTTTTATGGGTGATTTATTTTTATAGTACAAATGTATAGAGAACAAGGTTAAGTTGCATGGATAGGTTTTGGATTTGTATTGTTGAGAGAATTGAGTACATTGGTTTTTACTGTGATGGAGTTCTTATTGATTTGTCTTCTTCAGTTATATTTTTCAGTAACTTAATGGAAAATATTTCAGAGTTAAGGATGACAAAAAAAATTGCGAGATTCAGTATTCCCGATACACCAAGTATCCACCAGGTAGGGGACGGGGTCACTAAACCTGCGTGTTGTCATTTTATTCTTATACAGAGATAAATTACTCTGAATATGAAGTTTTGATATTCTCGGTCTGATAGAACATGAGACGAAATCAATAAACCGTTCGAACCCGCTTCGTTGTCATCCTTATTCAGAGCATGCATAGTTTTCATTCCTTCGCTTTCATTTTTCATAATATATTGTAGGGAAAATTGCAAAAACTTTTCTTGCATTATTACAGTTTTGCATATAGTCTCCATACGCTATTTTTATTGCAAAAACTCTCGGTTAACTTGTTATTTTTTGTACCTTAGTATAAATCCATTAAAAGAGAAGGAAATTTCAAAATATATTCAAAGTTCTAATATTAACCTTCATCGTTTTGCAAAATCTCTCTGTCTATTGTTGCACTATAGTACAATGAGAGTTTTTGCGATTGTGTACACTAAGTGATGAGGAGTAATTTTGAATATATTTCGAGTTTTTCCGCCTCTTTGAATGGATTTATACTAACGGTGCAAAAAATTACAAGTTAACAGAGAAATTTTGCAATAGAAATAGCATAAAACTGTAACAATATTAAGAGAGTTCTTGCAATTTTTTCTATATTGTATCCAAATCTTTCTTTATCTGTTAGTTTCTTGTTTTAGGCTCCGGGTTTGGTTTTGTTGTTCCCTATTCATAAATAGGTATGACCAGAATTCTTGAACTCTACGGGATATTCCCGATCTGAAAGAGCAGTGATAGAATCATGATCTACATGACATGTTATTCTCAATCTGAAATGGCAGCACGGAAGTATCACAAAACCCACCCTATTGCGATCCCTACTTATAAATCAACTCCATTTTTAATAGATGTTTAATTTGGCTGATAAAAAATAGGAGATATTGACAATCACACACTTAGATTTAACAACAATGAACAATCAATCACAAGACCTGTATTATATTACATCACACATACATATGCAGAAAGTTCCTATTCTTTATAAGAAAGATGAAAGTATCAAGTTTCATTGCTTATATGTTATATGAAAGATAAAAGCACAGCCTCACTCAAACTACATTTTCCACAAAGCCAATCAACAATACCCGAACAATGAAGTTTTGGAGGCGCGTATTAGTTACTGCTTCCACCAAATAGGTATCCCAAAGATGATCCACCGCCGGGAGCAGCATGAACCTTAGTTGATGGCCGATCCTGCATTTGAAGAATGAATTAGTCAGTGATTCCGTTTAAGATTGGCGAAACAACTTTGGCTCGTTGAGAGGAAATGAAAAATCAAAAGCTTGATGCTATGTGGTGTATAATTGAACAACAAGCATGCACGTTTGCTATTTCCTCCGAAATATCATGACCTTGCCAAACCAAACCGAACATACTTCATTCTCTAATTATTCCCACCATCCCAAGACATGACATACTTTCCTAAAACAATTGTCCTAAAAGAAGTGTTTCATCTCATATTTAGTTAGCTGATTGAACATGGATTCCCAATAACATTTATATCTCGTCATAAGTTAGTTATAGCAAATTGAGAAGTGGAGACATGGAAGCGCATAGGGGTAAGGGACTAAAGGGTTGAGAGTCGAGCACTAAAAATTATATATTGAATTCTTGCCATTTCCTCCAAAATATCATGGCCTAGCCAAACCAAAGCTAACTTTCATTCTTTAATTATTCCCACCATCCCAAACCATGACATACTTTCCTAAAATGATTGTCCTGTAATAAGTGTTTCATCTTATATTTACTGTTCAGTTAGCTAATTGAACATGGATTCCAATAATATCTCATTATGAGTTAGCTATAGCAAATTGAGAAGTGGGGACATGGAAGCGCATAAGAGCAAGGGACTAAAGGGTGGAAAGCCGGGCAATAAATAATTGCAAATTCTTGAATGAGACGCTTATTTGGGAAATGAGTGATACATTATGCACACAATATTTGGACATATTTGTTACACTAGGAAAGAGTAGAACCATACCGTGAGGAAGTTACCGGCGTTCTGACTATCTGCGCGCATGTAGTTGTTTGAAGAAGTACTATGGATGCCGGCAGGGATTTGCTTGGTAACATCTACTGGTGGAGGAGGAGAAGCAGGCTTGGCGGGTGTCACATTATTTGCAGGTGGGGCTTCATTTGGAGCGGTTTGGGCCTTGTTTGTGGCTGGTTTAGGACCCTCTCCATCCCCGAATAGATACCCAAGTGAACTCTGCCCTCCACCACTGCTGACTCCACGACCCATGGTTCCGAACTTCTTTTAGTCGGCAAACTACCCTGTCAAGAGCATTGAACAGTTTGTTTTGATAAAATAAAGAAGAAATTGCAGTCTCAAAAAACATGTCGATACCCGATAGAACATGTGGAGGAGAATTATGTTACTTCAACACGTCATGAGAGAAATAAAATAATTTCCATATGCAAAATTTATAAAAGCCATCGTAAAAAAGTTGCAGATCCGATACTTTAAATTGGATTACCAAATGTTCAAATAAGAAAAAAAAGACGAAGATCAACCATAGAAAATGGAGGGCAGGGGCTGAATTCACCATATTAGTAACTTAAGTTCATTACGTCACGAGAGGTATAAACATAACTAATTGATCAAGACTTTATTAGTGTTACGAATTGACCATCCAAATTTTCACATTCACTCCTTAGTGATGATTGCTATTATTTCATAACTCCCATTTCCCACACATGCTGATTTTTAGACATCAAATTTCCCAAATTTGCAACAGAGTTCACCCTCATTTTCTATTCCAATATAAGCAATAAAATGCTTTGCTCACTCCCACAACAACACATCAATCAAATGTCTCAATGACATAAAAATCGCATTTACATACATAAATATTAAATACCCACAAATTTCCAATACAATGAGCTTTAAATTCTGCATCAAAACCCTAAGAACACATTAACCACACAAAATCAACAAAAACCCATCTAGATCCCATAAACAACCCTAACAATCAACACTCTCAAACACAAAATAGCTCAACATCCAAATCAGAACCTTCCACAACAGTAAACCAACAAATCCCCAAAATAGCTCACTTTCTCCACAATCATCGTTCATAAAATCACCAGAAGGAAAATTAACAAATTGTGAAAACCACCCAACAAAACAAAATCAGAGAACAGCTCGAGCTAGAAATTGGAAATGGCAGGAGCAACCGGAACAAGAAATTGAAGAGGAAAATCAGAGATCTGGGAGATGGGTTTCGACGAGAAGTACCTTGGAGCTGCTTGGATCGGATCCGGAGAAGCGATGGCGATTTCTCTGTGAAGAGACTGATAGAGACAGAGCACCAGCTACTGAGAAAAAGCGAGAAAGCTTGGGTTTTGGATTGAAAGCGAGAGACTATAAATAGAAAGTTTCTTATATTTAAATAAAAATTTAATTTTTATCAATATTTTAAAAAAAGGAAATGCTTTTATTTTTAACCCAATTTTAGTTTTTTGCAACTTTCTTAATGTCTGCAAATAAAAATGTTAGAAAGATTTGATATGCAATTCAATTGGTGCTAGCTCCAATATTTTTACAATAATATAAATGCTAAAAGCTAATGTTTTTCCCTCCTCATTTGAATTTGGGCTTTCAATGTATCAGAGAAGGCCCATGTCAGCTTTTAATGGACTTTGCAGGCCCAGTTCTAAATCCATATTATCACATGTATGAAATAATATGGGGTGAGTATGACTTCAAGGATAAATTAGTTTGATTTTTAAAGTCATTCGAGTTTAACTTGCTATATATTTTAGTTCATGTTTGTTATACTAGAGATTAAATTGAATATGAGTCTAACATTGGGCTCGTTTGATAAATATATTGACCGCAAATTCAACTAATCAAGGTTTAATAGGCTTGCAAGGGAAATCGATCTCTATCACATTCAGGCTCGATTTACACTTCAAGATTTGATTGATCATTATGTTATCAATTTTGATTAATTTTTGTAGATATTTTGACCAAAACCTTAAATAAAGTCATATCTAAATATTAGCTTCCGTAGCATAGTGAAAGGTTGTGAGTTCAATTCTCAATTCTCACTGGGAGCAATATCTTGCACTGCTAACTTATACTTTATATTATTGCGATTTTGGAAAGAGTCTTCATATACTATATTTTTTTTTTTTTTTGATCGGCAATAATTGAAGACATTCTAAACTACTAGCATGTACCAAGATTCGAACTCAGGACCTCACATGTGTTAAGTGAGCTCCTTACCACTTGGCCCAACTTGTGTTGGTTCATATACTATATTGTTTTTGCAAAACCTCTCTTTATACCAAATGCACTATACAAAGATATCCATATATAACTATTGTTGTGGCTATTACTGATATGAACCACTAACAAAGTTTTTGTAATGTTTGGAAACTACGAAATTCTTGCTGAGATATCCTCGAGATATCAATTTAAGTTGACTATGAAATGATAATTGGACATCGGTCCAAAACTTGGTCAACTTAGTGATACATGATCAAAGTCGATCAATTGTTACTTTTATTTTTATGTATTTTAAAACTATTTGATTGTCACCAACTATTTTTGTCTCCTCCATATGGATTGGTCAAATTTTGACTTACTTTTTAACTTATTATATGTATTTATCGTTCCCTAAACTTTTCTTTTGTTATTTTTTTAAGGGATAATTCATGTTCACTACGGTGAACTTATTAACGTGTCACTTCAATACGGAGAACTTTATTTAATTGACACTGTGAGTTAATTTTAATATGAAATGTCCATATTTCCCTGGTATTAAAATTTTAAAATAAATCTAAATAATAATTTTTTTTAAAAAGGTTAAAAAAATAATATTTTTTCAATTTTTTAAATACATGAGTATTTTCGACATTTAATACAATTTGAAAGTTAAATAGTACATTTTCCATCTGTTTTAACGGTGTTAGGGTAAAATGACACATAAAAATAGTTTCCCGTATTGAAGTGACACGTTAATAAGTACACCATAGTGACATGCAAATGTGTCATAGTTCACTGTAGTGAACAAGAATTATCCCAAAAAGAAACTATATTATCTATTCAAATGTTAACGTTGTTAGAGTAAAATGTAAAAAAAACGCAACTAGCTAACCGTAAGGTAAATTTTTTATCATAATTGTAGTAAAATATAAAACACGTCACTTTAATATAGACAAAGTGTAACTAACCCTACCTTAATTTTAGGATATGCCCAAGGCAAGGATTCTCAAATTAATAACAAGTATATCGGTTAATAATTTTTTGAAATAAAACTCGCCTCAAAGAAGAGGTCATAGGGAAAATGATGCGATTTTGCAGTGTCAAACTATTCATAGCTCTAATTGCGTGATCGGTTGTTAGGACGATGGGACGATAGAGAGTTCTCTAGCCTGGCCGCGTCCTTGTGTCCTTGTTCCGATTGTTCTTACCGAGCGAATATAAAGTCTTTCTGATAAACTTTGATTTTCCGTCAGTCCAGCATCAACTCTTTAATATATCTTTTGCTAAAAGTATGTATGATCTCATTGATTTGATAACGAGTGGATCCAACAACTCGTTGAGGGTTGTATGTCGACCTATCAAATTGTCATAAATGGATTTGGTGGCTATTAATTTCTCCAATGCATCCCCACCCAGTCCCATTGTAGCATAATTAATAACATGTACTTACTATGTTCCTCTGAATAATGCCATCACCCCTTAGGTTAAGCCTCTCTTCTTCGTCTCTCTCATAAATTTCATCCTCGATCCAACTTCTGACGAGTCTCAGAGTCCAAATTTTCTCGGGAAAATTCTCTGAATTTTTCTCATAAACCAAACCTGGCTTCGGCCAGAGAAGGAGACCCAACCCTAGGCTACCTCACGCGCAAGGACACGGAAGTCAAGCTCCCGAGGCCGACCAGGGTCAAGAACAAGACTTTTGCTCCTGTCCAGATCACCGCCGAGCAGATCCTTCGCGAGGCCAGGGAGCGGCAGGAGACCGAGATCAGACCCCCGAAGCAAAAAATCACAGACCCTTCAGAGCTCAACCACTATCGATTGAGAAAAAAGAAGTAGTTCGACAAGGATTAACTTAGTGATGTCGGGTGTGTTGGGTTGTACCTAACTAACCCGACACCCGACTCACTAAGCTCGACTACCCGACCTTTAAGTTGAGTCGAGTATCGGGTATAGTTCACTGGACTCGACAGAGGTCGAGTCGGGTCCAAAATCAGGCGGGTGTACCCTGTATCTGAGGTCACTCTGTGGAATCAATATCATGACTGCCCTATGTAATTCAACATCAAACCACCACCAGATAAGAAAATCCACGTAACAAAACATTAATAAACAAATACTATATGAAAGAAAAGCAATGACCTGGTATGGAATCAAGAACATCGTGCATAACAGCTGCTCGAAGCTCCAAATCGAAGTGACTTTCTACATGATGTTTTGTAACAGTCTTGGCAACTCCCTTTGAATGTCATCCTTCAAACTGATGAGCTAGTACATTATCCATCCAACGTTCTAACAAAGGCACAATACCACAAACTCACAACTTGGGAGAGGTAGAGGGAGAGATTTGATGTTAGATAGAGAATTTTCACAAGGTTACACAATACCACCAGTAGTATAATGTTTGGTATAAACTCGAAGAGTATTCATTTATACTCAACATCAACTTCATTACATATATACTTATGCTCTATCAGCTATTAGAAAGAGAACAATAGCTATCATCTACTAGAAAAAGAACAATAGCTAACACTAAAATCATAACCTGGCATAAGAAGGAATTGTATGCAATCATTGAGAGAGAAAATGATTCAACGACCAACAAGATGAAGATAACAACCAATAAAACGCACCAAAAGCGATGCACCAAAAACTTGCAATTTATAGGCTCATGTCCATCCTCCTTCTCTCCAGACTTCTTGTCATCTCTAACCTTCTGTCCATCCTCTCCAGCCTTCAGTCGATCATCTCTAGCATTCGGTCCATCATCCTTAGACTACGCCTTATGTTGATCATTAGACTCTTCCATACTCATCTTGATCCAAAGAACGACAAAAGAAAATGACTTATAGATCAGGATAACTTCGAGAACTGCGAGATTAAAAGAAGCCATACTTATAAAATTAAATTGAAAATTGTTAGAGAAAAAACCTAAGAAAACAATAAAAAAACATAAGAAAGCCAAAAGCTGAATGTCTCGGACCGAGAGACTGGACTCGTATCCGTGCACGTTTTCATCCAAGTATGGGCTCTACAACTGCCATTTGGAAGTATTTGTATGTATTTGGGATCATCCGTGGGTTTTTGTACTTGCGTCCCAAGTGACACAAGATGCCCAAAATGATAGGGTTGGGTGGAATTCTCTAGAATTTTGGAGAATGACTCAAAATTAGAGAGTTTTGTGGAATTTTCTAGAATAGTAGAGGTTTACCTAATTCTAGAGGGCTCCACGAAAAAAATCATAGATATTTGGATGAAACTTTCTAGAAGGCCAATCTTGACCCTTCATTTTGAGAAATCCTGGTCATCCATTGGAGAATGACTCTCCTATAAATAGAGGTATATGAATTTATTTGGGGCCAAGAGCTCCACATTCTTGTACTCCCAACTTGTATATTCTCTCATTTACTTTATAAAATATAATTTGGGAAGGTTTTCCCACAATTCCGCATTGCTTCCTATTTCACAAAATTACACAATACCACCGGTAATGTAATGTTATAAACTCGAAGAGTATTCATTTATACTCAACATCAACTTCATTACATACTTATGCTCTATCAACTACTAAAAAGAGAATAATATCAGCTACTAGAAAGAGAACAATAGCTAACACTAAAATCATAACCAAGCATAAGAAGGAATGGTACGCAATCATAGAGAGAACAAATGATCCGTTTGTCCCTCTTCGTCTTACTCGAGTTATAAATCCCTCATTGGGCAATGAGTCACTAAGTCCCTCTCCCATCGGTCGAGCACCTAACTCGTTGGGCACTGAGTCATAAATCCCTCATTGGGCACGTTACAAACATTTTCTTGCACGTGAACTGCATAGGACACTAGCAGAACTTGACAAAACAGATGAGTCATTGTAAGCTCCAAGGAATATGTCTCCCAATCTCTTATGTCTCCAGAGAGGAATCAATCCCGTGGGAAACAACCACCGTCGTCTGCCCCTACATGAATAACCATATCTTCCATTCACCTGTTGGGATTCCATGGGTTCCATACAATAAATTTCATGCAGCGGAAGCGGAATTTAACCATGGAATCGTCCTAATTAACCCCAAGATCGATCATGCCAAGAAATTATGTTTCTACCCGTGTAAACCCGAATTTAGGAATAGTACCTTTCGTGAGAGCTTTTGATCACCGATAAGGAGCAACTTTAAGTTCCTCCCTCTATCTGTATCCACACGAACACACAAGTTATTAATAA
>JAYMTP010000901.1:0-28034 GCA_036897365.1 Geranium brycei | reverse complement strand
GCCCGGGGCGGTGAAGGCGCTCCTCGCGGCGGGGGCCGACCCGGAGGGGGAGGACGCCAGGGGGCGCACGCCGCTAGATCTAGCCAGAGAGATCCTGAGGTCGACGCCGAAGGGCAATCCGGCGGCGTTCGCGCGGCGGCTGGCGCTGGAGGCGGTGGTGGAGGAGCTGGAGGGGGCTCTGTTCGAGTACGCGGAGGTGCAGGAGCTGATCGAGAGGAGGGGGAAGGGGAGCGACACGGAGTACCTGGTGAGGTGGAAGGACGGTCAGGATAACGCCTGGGTGAAGGGGGGGTCCATCGGGGAGGATCTGGTGAGGGACTTCGAGGCTGGCCTCGAGTACGCTGTGGCCGAGGGGGTCGTCGGGAAGAGGATGGCAGATCAAGGGAGGATGGAGTATTTGGTCAAATGGACGGACATAGATGATGCCACGTGGGAGCCGGAGGAGAATGTCGACCCCGATTTGATCAAGGAGTTTACGGACAAACAGGAATAGATTTTTTGAATCGTTTTCACTTTCTGTAATAGATTTTGTTGTTCAAACTGTGATTTCGAAATGCTCTGTTTCACTGTAGTTGTTGTGAACCCAAAGTAAAATAGTGCTTAAGAAATTAGGAGTTTTATTTAATTTTGGGTACCGTACATTGTCACGTTGCAATGGGAGAAAAATGGTGATGAAAAAGTCTAGATACTTTTTAGTTTAAATTTCAAGTTATGACTTATGAGTAGATTTCATGTTGACAGATCTATTCAAGTTGAAATCACCTATTATGGTGCAAAAGAATTTCTCTGACTAGTTGGATTCAATGTTATGGATATTCCTGCGACCGGCCGATATACCGGTGATATATCGGTTTTTATAAGTCTTTCGAGACGAAACGGCCGATATCGATGAAAATATCTGTCAAATCTGGTTGACCCAGCAAAATTCAAATTAATTCCGGTCTAATTCGGTCTAAATCAATTAATTCTGGTCTACTCCAACTTAAATCAAATAATTTCGGTCTTGTCCCATCTAATCCGGTCTTATTCGGTCCACCTAATTAATTCCAGTTTGAAATTTAAAATTCGGTCCACACGCATACCCTATTAGGACTATGAAATAAAACCAAATCATTAAGAATAATCATGTTTACATGATGGGAGTAGTGATAGAAGAAATCATAGGAATGAGTGTGGTCATGGGCGTGACCATAAGTGCTACAAGTGATCCTAACTCATCATACTACATGCACTCATCTGATCGCCATGACATGGTTTTTATGACTCAACCACCAAACGAATTTAGAGAGAAATATCAAAAATGATGATAAAAGATGAATCACACCTTGTTATTTAAAAGTAAGTTGGGTTTTAGTGACGGAACCAACATGTCAATCAAAAGACTTGCGATCATAGATCCAAAACAATGCATTGATAGCGTATTGGTTGATAAATTCTCTCTCAAAAGAACAGTAGACAAGTGCGGTTCATGCGAGTTCGACCTGTCATGTTTGGTTAGACTTCGAAAAGAGGTACACCTAAAGTATCACACCATGTGTGTACACCTTATGTCAAATCATATAAGTCCTCGAGCATTATGGAAAGTCAATTTTCACGTTTTTTAAAAAGAATTGAAGAGTGCTTGGTACGAGCTCCAAGACATTTGCTCTCTCTTGAAATGCACATGTGGTAATTGCACACACATGATTAATGAATAGATCTAAGAGATGAGAGATGAATGTTTGAAGAAAACCTCTAATATAAACGAAATTAAAGCAAATATCAAACTGTTGTAACATTTACTCACCAGTTTGATTCTATTCATTCTCTTGACGATTCACGTGTTTTGCAGCATATGGAAAAAAGAGAAATCACAAAGAAATAAAGTGTTTATGTTTTTTAAGATTGTAACTTTTGTTTTTGGTATCTTTTCGACACAGTTATGAGTTTGACTCACGCTATCGTTGTATCCTGTGAGATTACAGTCATACAAGACGTGCATACTCTTAAGAGGATCGGTTTCGAGTCTCGATAGTAAGCAGCTAAATCAAGATCGAAAAATTGTCTTGCAAAGCTTTATTCCATCGACGAATATATTTCGCTCCAAACGAAATCCTTCCGGTTCGAATCAAGTTCCGACCAAAACTACAAAGTCATAGACAACGAGACGAAAATCAAACGAATAAAAATTTGGAATATTTGGAGGTATGCAGCTACAGAAATTCTAGCATCTCATTACTCTTTCACTTTCTTTAGGAAAATGCACATATTCACAAACCATATTCTTTTCAAAATTCTCTCGATTTCTGTAAATTTTCTTGTTGTATAGAGTTGCTCAATATCTCAAAACGAACCTTAAAGACCTAAACTTTGAACACTCGAAATCATGAAACACAAGAAACCACTACCAATTATGCGCACAAATTAAAAAACCACATACAACAGATTCATGATACGAACAAGAACAACCCAGACAACCCAATTATTCACGCATGACCATATCAACAATGCTCGTAGTCAAAATTCACAAAACATCAATATCCATCCCTTGGAAACTACCCAATTGGAAAACAAAAAAACCCATCAAATAAAGAGGAATATGGAGCTGACGACGATGTCGATGACCTATTTCATGTTCGTGCTGTTGACAGAATTAGATTCCGACTCTCCAATTAATTCGATTAATCTCTAAAAATCCCTCTCCAAATGACTAACGAGTAATGATATTTACAAGACTGCTACTAGTTAAGGGAAAGATTTTCTTAGATGGGCTAAAAAGATTAAAAGTTAAACTTACGCACACCAAACCTTTTTTTGGGTAAATGCATACAATTACCTTTAACTATCAGTCACAAACACATGACTACTCAATGATTTTTTTCTTACACATCCTTACCCAAATAATTTTTATACGTACATAGAGATACAAAAATAAACGAAAAATTAATTTCGTCAAAACATGAAAGATTCTAAATAAATTGACAATTACAACATAATTATCAAGGGTACAAAAAACATACCTATATAATATCATGAAGAAGCTAATAATCGAAGTTTTATATTCCAACATAAAAGATTGAGAACTCAATTTTCTGTCTATTTTTGTATCTCTGTGTATGTAAACAAATAATATTGTATTTGTAAGTTATAGTTAAAGGTAACCATATGCATTTACGTAGACATTGTTACATACAAAACTACCTTAATTTGTATTGCAAAAATAAGAAGCAATTTAAGGAGTAAAAATAATAAAGGTGGCATAATTAAATTGTCCCTCCCACTCCATCTTCATCAGAAAAGCAACCTCTCTCTCTCTCTATCACCCACATTGATTTCTCATTTCTGCCATCAATCAGATCACCCCAAATCTCTCCCCATTTCACCCCTCCCCTTCCCCATTATTTACACCTTTGCCACCTTCCTCTTGATCCTGCTCTCCCAAATATCTAGGGTTTGATCTTTCTCTCCTTTTGCTTTTCTCATTTCTGTGGGCGCTGGGGGAGGAGGGTTTGGGGGGATGGATTCGGAGGACGATGCCTACATGATGGACGCCAACGACGAAGAGTCCGACGACTTCTACAGCGGCGGCGACGACGACGGTCCCTACGCCCCCGGCAGCGACGACGGCGACATCGCCGACTACGAGTTCATCGACAACGATTCCGATGACTCCGACGATCTCACCTTGCACCGCCACCAGGTGCGTTTTCTCGATTACATGGCTTGATTTCGATTCAACAATGGAGGATGTATATTTTATGGATTAATTGTATTTGATGGAATTGGGGGAAAAGCTTACTTTGCGTGGTGGGTTTGTTGGCCAGATTGGTGTATAGCCTTTTTGTTGTTCCTGTGTCTGCGGGAGAGTGATTTTTGCAGGATATTACAGTATTAGTCTGTCCTTATTTGTGCATAGACAATTCTCAATTTGTGATTCTGTTGATCTTAGTTTGCTGTGATTTGGATAGTGTTCATTTAGGCAATATTTGTTTTCTGTATAAATGATTAGAAATTGATAACCTTTTTGTTTGGATGAACTTGATTCTGTTCAATTTGTTTGCTGGCTAATTTGGAAATGTGTGTGAAGCTTATTAGTATAGTGCCAGTTGAAAATCGGTGTCTTCTCACCATATTGGGGTTCTGTAGTAATTTATTTGGAGATCGGGTTCCACTTTGTTGTGCGGGCTTAACTTCTCTGGATAGATTGGATGTCTGATCTGAGCTTTGTTGAATTGAGAAGATCTTACTTACATAGCTTGGTTTGGTAGTTGATTGAAACCTGATTTATCTATTTCTCCCAGTAGGTTTCTCTTTCTTGGTTTATAAATACTATTTTCTTCAAACCGTGCAAGCTGATCATAACTCACTGTTTATGTTTTGTCTTTATAGCAAAACTATACCGTTTTGAGTGAAGCGGATATCCAACAACGTCAAGATGATGATATTATGCGGATAGCCACAGTGCTTTCCATTACAAAGGTTGAGGCTAGCATCCTGCTTCGCTTCTATAACTGGTAAAATGCAATGGGACTCACACTTGCTCCTATTCATTTATTACCTTGAATACCATTACATTTTCGTATGGAGATTTTGACATAACCAGAAAATAAAAAGTAAAATTAGTTTGCTATTGTGTTGGGTTATTTCTTGAATAGGTGGGCCGTTTTTCATTTTAGAAGACCTTGATTATGATACATTGTGATGCCTTGACGTTCTAAAGGATTGTTTTGTATGATACAGGAGTGTCAGTAAGGTCCATGATGAATGGTTTGCAGATGAGGAAAAGGTTCGGAAAGCTGTTGGCTTATTAGATAAACAAGCTGTCGAGTTTCCAAATTCCAGAGAAGTGAGCCCTTCAGTCCTCAAGTGCTGATACAGTTCTTTTTCCATTTCCCCATGGAAGTTAGCCGTGTTTGCAATTTGCTTATGATGCTCACTCATTGTACCATCGTATAAAGATTTCTGATATAATTTGTTATTTGACAGCCCACATGTGGTATTTGTTTTGAATCATATCCATGTCGTAAGATGCACGCTGCAGCCTGCGGTCATCCTTTCTGTAACACATGCTGGGCAGGTTTGTTCTGATTCACTTTCATCATGTAAATATGCAAAATAGTTTCTTTTTGTACATGCATGCCAAGACAAAACATGAACTTTTGCACAGATATTTTTCCATAGGTGATATTTTATTTGTTTTATTGACTTCATATGGTTTTATTCTTGTGAGGCCAATATGGCTATAGTGGTTTATTTGATGTATGATGTGCATAGATATGTTAAGTAAACTTGATGAAAGTAATCAAATTTAGAATTTGAAACAAATAAAACAACCAATAGGCCTTATGAGTGTGAGCCTGCTTTCATGAAACCTCTACCTATCCTGTGTCTAAAGTAGAATCCTGTTTTTTCCTGTTACTTCTATGCCCTTTATACATAGTTTGCTGTTATTTCTTTGCCGTCGACCATTGTCCTATTTAAAATTTAACTCCTAGAATGTGAACTAATTTTTTTTTTACAAATATTAAACAAGAGTGATCATACTTTCATCTGAAGTATTTTGTTCCTTTACAGTCAAATTTCATTTATAGTTATCTCCATCACATAACTAGTGGTGTGCAATATTCTCCTTCTTCAACATCATTATTTTCATCTTTTTAGTGATTTGGTAGTTCTAGTTCAAATCTAAGGTCTAGAAAGAGAGAAATGCTAGGTTTTTCCAACATACATTAATACAAGAATAAATGATTTTTCTGTTACAGATCCAAGTTTGATTTGAATGGTGGGTGTAGAATGATAAAGCACATTTCAGGCTAGTAGAACATGTATTTGGTGTTGGTTCCAAAAGTGTTCTTGGAATCATATGACAATAACACCGACTATAGTGTACCTGAGAAGCAAAATAGGAACGATAACACTCAAGAACTAGTTGGTTGTTTTAACAATTTCTAGGTAGAAAAAAATAGGTGTCTCGAAATGGGTAGTAATCATAAAGATGGAACTGGAAACGTGAAGATAAAATAAATAGTATTTTTGTACTGTACACTTAACTTTCTTTTAGAGCCAACATATATGAGTGAAGCATATATCCATATGCTATTGAATTTAAAGTTTTCTATTTAAAACTCAACTAAAAAAAAAAAAACTTATGGTATGTCTGTATGCTATTGACTCTTAGCTTTTCCTAGATCTCGAACTGAACTTACAACACCCTATGTCACTGACCAAATTAGAGACCATCTTGAACTGAACTTGCAACAAATGAACACCTATCTCACTGACCGTACTAGAGACATCTCAACCCTTGTGTGTTACGAATTGTTTAGGCACAATGTAAGAAAATAATATGTAACATATATTATGCAAATATTAATAGTAGTAAAAGCAACTCCAACCAGGCCCTAAAACCCCATATTTTTTGGGGTTTTGGGGACTTTGAACTCCAACCCAAGCCCCAAAATCTTATCCCCATTTTTGGGGCCCTTCTAATTTAGTCTCCAAATATGGGGACTCACTATAGCAAGTCCCCATAATTTTAATATTTTTTATTCCACTCATTTCCCACTTCTATTTTGAAACTGAATGAAATAAATTGTTTTAAATCATTTTAATATTAAAATATTGAAAAGTTTTATTGATGTGACAAATAGGGATATTTTTGGAGACTTGGGTTGGACTTGGATAGGATGAGGCCATGACTTTTCCTTATAATTGGGTAATAATTTTGGGGTTTTGGGGCTCTTGGGTTGTAGTTGCTCTAACCCAGCAAAACTTCAGCATTAATAAACTTTAGAAGTCCATAATTATGGTTAAAAAAATTCATGTTGAAATTTTTGTGTAGCATAGCACATATAGGTCGGAAGGTGAAATGATTAAGACGGAAGGTAGTTGTTGAGTTACTAGTCAACTAAAGAAGGCATACTTAAATTTGAAATTTGTTTTGATCAAGAAGCCTCAAAGGTGTGAGCTTTGTGCTTCAGGAAAAATCCCTTTTGGGAGCTTTATTGAAGTCCCTGGGCTTTGGTGTGCTTCAAGTGGAATTTTTGAAACATTGTTTGCAACTTCATGCTCCAGTAATTGATGATCTCAATCATGCCTCCCCTAATTTCGCATACATTAGCCGGAAGAAACATATAAATATAAGCCAATTGTGTGTACCATCCCTAAGACGCAAACATTGATCTCAACCTAGGCCCCCAAAACGATTATGCTTTATACCATTTGTTCATTGTCATAGAACCATTTTTCTTTGTGCTGCAACACAAAGCTGCCAATCACAAAGAAGGGATAATCTTCAGTGAGCCAAACACAAAAAAACATGGGTACCAGTTTATTAAAGGCTCACTTGAAGGAAGCTTAAGTTCAAAGCCTCCTTTTTGAGCTTATTTTCAATGAAGCTGAATAACTTGAATGAAGCTCCAATAAGTTAATTTTTTTTTATCAACACTCATTAACTTCAAATTGATCTTCTTTAATGAATACTAATTCGACAAAAATTACATGACCGTTACAACTCCCAATAATGGCAGTGAAAAGGAATTTACTCATAGTTACATATTCATACCAAGAAAAGGGAATAAACTTGAGGAGAAGTTCCTAAAGGATTTGGTTTAGAACTTTTATATCAACTATAAGGAAGTCTGAAGCAAGATATTCAGCACGTGCTAGAATTGATTCAATTTTGATACGGGCCAAATTATCTTGTATTTTTAATGGGCTTCATTTAGTTAATTTTGTTATGGGCTCTTATATTTATTTAGTAGCTGTCAATAGCTGATAGATTCATGATATATGGATGTAATTTCAGAACATCAAGGCATTCAGAAAATGAATCAACAAATTATTAAATTGTATTCTCTCTCTCTCCCTTTCTTCTTCTTCTTCCCTAAACCCTAATCTCTTATCTTTCTCTTCTCAAATCTGTTCTCAAAACTCTTCTCAAAATTCCGTATTCTTCCCCAAAATGCTTATATCACCTCTGATTATATTTTGGTCCCTATCAAATTTCATTGGACAATACAGATGAAGACAATGAATGGCTTATTGACAGGATGGAAAGTGAATCTCAGATGATAGTTTCATTTGTCTAACCATGTTTTTAATTGGGTTATGTTATAGAAAAGCCCTCACTAAGCCTTATCAATTTAAAGCAACAAATCATAGCCCAATAGATAATAGATTAGTGTCTTTACTAAGGGAAGTTCTATACCAAAGTTGTTGGCAGAATAATGTCAAAGCTAATTCATGGACTTGCACTAAATTATAGATTATAATTGATGACGAATTAGTATAAAGAATAATGCCGTGGATAGGAATATAGGATTTATTACATACAATGGCTTGGAAAAGTGAAATATTATCATATATTGGATGGAAAATTTGTAAACTCTTAGGTTCCAATCCTCATGCTTGTTGAGTTTTCTATTTTTGGCACTGTAAAATAGTAGGCCTAAATTGTTGATAGCTCATTGCGGGTTTATTATTTGGCAGTGAGGTGTATGATTCTCTTCCTATACATATGTGGATGAATAATATTAAATGATGAATACTTTTGGATTTTAACTTCGTGATGTATATATAGTTATTTGCATCATGTGAATATGCTAGAAGTTTTTCAGTGTACACAAAATTAAAAGATCGACGCTGAAGATCTGGTAATACTTAAATAATGAAGCTTTAATGTTTGTTTTCTCCATTTAGGTTATATCAGCACATCTATTAATGATGGCCCGGGGTGTCTGATGTTGAGGTGCCCTGACCCATCTTGCGGTGCCGTTGTTGGTCAAGATATGGTTAATGACTTGGCTTCTAAAGAAGACAGGGACAAGTACTTCCGTTACTTTATTAGATCATACATTGAAGACAATAGAAAGGTAGCTCCATGTTTTGGTGGAAGACTTATCTTTATGCTTGAACCAGATAAAAAGCAAATTGGCTACCCTGTTATACTTTTATATGATGTTTTGCATTAGAAACTATTATGTCAGCCATCCTTCTTTTAATGATACCTTCTGTGTTGCTTGTTGGTTTTGTTCAATAGATGCTACAAGACGCAAGAAAGTGATTAATTCATTTGTTATGTCTTACAACCACGGTTGCATTTGCACTTGCTTATACTTTGACTTTGCTCTTTAAATTTGCACCTTTTGTTATCAATAGAAAAAATGGTCTTTGAGCAGACATTATATAGACTATAATATTGTGTTTAGCTAGAAAGAGTCAATCAGTCAACTTTCTTTGTGCTCCTCTACATTTCAATGGGTTTCAGTTTCTTCTTAATCTAAATAGGGCATTTTGTACCCTTGATTATGTAGATTTCAAGTGGTTCTTGTTGAATGCATGTCCTCTTACCTTCAAGGTAAGACAAATGCTTCTGTTGTGCCATCTATTGTGTGCACCATATTGCTCTTTTTGTATAATTCTTTGATTTTGAATATGCTTAGAGTATATAGGTTTCCTTAAAATTTGTCCTGGTTCATGCTCTTTACTTTTGAAGATATTTATTAGTCATGTCTTCTAGCAACTTACCATTTGAAAAAAGGACTAGTTCTATATAGTGATATCTCCTCTTGTAGGTTCAACAATATGCTGTTCTATTTTGCAGACTAAATGGTGTCCTGCTCCTGGCTGTGATTATGCTGTTGATTTTATCGTTGGCAGTGGAAGCTTTGATGTTAATTGTCGCTGCTCATATGGTTTCTGCTGGAATGTAAGCTTCTTTGCCATGTTCTTTTTCTTCCCTACATTATCTATGATGGTATTATCTCATATTTCCTAATTTCTTAACATCTGAACTTGACCGTGTAGTGTACAGAGGAAGCTCATCGTCCAGTTGATTGCAGCACTGTGGCTAAATGGATATTGAAGAATAGCGCAGAGTCTGAAAACATGAATTGGTAAAGATTGACAAAATTACATCCATAGTTATTTCCTATATTTTAATGAATTATATGCTTCATGGAATAAATGGAGCCTACGTATGATAATGTTGGCAGGTTACAGAGTAGTCTTTATATCTAAAACTGTAAACAATTTCTATCTACAAAGAATTAGCCCACTAGGGCTAGCTCAGTTCGTCAAGACAAGTTCAATCTCGTCCAGGATCCTGGGTTTGAATCCTAGCGGTCACCTGTAATATCTTGTAATCCTATAATAATAATAATAATAGGAAACAAAATTTATCCACAGAATTTATCTTTAGATTCAACCAGTCAATGCATATTCCATGTAATGTTTAATATGCGCCAAATAATGGGGATAAGATATTAGAAAAAGTAACATTTATATTTTTGGGATCATTTACACATCAGCTAAGTAAGTCACATTCAGGTGTTGTTTATTGCCCTTATTTGTACTATTTTTACCTCCAATTATTTTCTTGTTTTCTAATGTTAATCTGTATCCATACATTGAAATTTCAGGATACTGGCTAATTCCAAGCCCTGTCCAAAGTGCAAGCGGCCAATTGAGAAAAACCAAGGCTGTATGCATATCACTTGCACCCCTCCATGTAAATTTGAGTTCTGCTGGTAAGCATATCCTACATTTGTTTGGAAATGGAAAAATTAGAAAGAACTCGATGAGTATAGCTTATATCATGCATATGTATAATTGTGTAATGAATTCTTCGGTGCCCTACATCTACATGGGTGCTTGGATCTTATTCTCCTGCTAAAGTTAACATGACATGCAAGCGCAAATTTGAGATTTCGTTGCATTATCTTATTATTAAGGTTTATGTTTCATAAATTCCCATTACTATTTTGCACCACTCTTGTATTCATAAGCAAATCCTCTTCCCTTTTGCGTGTTACTTTTATTTTTATTCATGTCGTTTATGTGTATACTGTGCAGGCTCTGCCTTGGTGCATGGTCAGAACATGGTGAGAGGACTGGTGGCTTTTATGCATGTAATCGTTATGAGACAGCTAAGCAAGAAGGAGTGGTATTAAGCTGTAGCTAATTCTTTGTGTTGACTTTAGTTACCTAATATACATTTATAAGCTCTAGCTCTGTTTCTTACCGAACTTTACGGATTTGGTGTTTGTGTTTGCCAGTATGATGAGGCCGAGAAGAGAAGAGAAATGGCTAAAAATTCCCTAGAGAGATATACTCATTATTACGAACGATGGGCAACCAACCAATCAGTATGTATATCATAATTTACATTTGAATGGTGGTAGATGTAGGTTCTTTATTTAGTTCAATGTATCAATCGTCTATTCAATTAGTATCATCATATAACTTGAAAAGTAAGCTGATAGCAGTTTTCTATTTCGGACATCTTTTGTTTTCAAATACTGATACTCAAAAATGTATGATGCTTACTGGAAAGATTGGCGAATTTTTACATTCCGAATTTGTTAGCCATTGATTTTGATTAGTTATAGGTAGCTATAGATAACTATAAAATATATTATGTTTGTGTATGTTATGTTAAGCAGTATGCTTGGCAAAACTGAAGACTAGTAGATGTAACATGACAGGAAAAGACTGGAAAGGGAATACTTCTTTTTTGGTTGCAGCAAACTTGATGTAATCCAGAGAGCTGCGTAGATATGTAGATTTGCAAGTTGTGTGTACGTGTAAAAAGCACCCACCGGGCCTTCATGATTATTTTTAACTTAATTTGAAATCCTTAAATGTTCTTGGCTTATTCTCATTTAAACATGTTTGTAACTGAACATGCATAAATTGATTTCTTATGTGTATGTTCTTTGTAGAATGCGTAATTTGTAATATGTAATTATAGATTACACATATGTTACTGACATTATTTTTAACTTAATTTGAAATCCTTAAATGTTCTTGGCTTATTCTTATTTAAACATGTTTGTAACTGCACATGCATAAATTGATTTCTTATGTGTATGTTCTTTGTATATGCGTTACTTGTAATATGTAATTATAGCTTACGCATACGTTACTGACATTTTCACTCATCGTCTAATTTTCTTACTCGTATGATGATGAAAGCTAACCACATACATCCTTATTGCAGTCAAGACAGAAAGCACTAGCAGACCTCCAGCAAATGCAGAATGTGCATGTAAGGTTTCTTCTGGCCTCAATTTTTCTATCAGATTCTTGCATTGTTAATTTTCCTAGTTCATAAATAATTACCAACAAATTGCATGAAAGTGGTAGAAAACTGTTGATACACCTTGCTAGTGTATTGCATAGAATCGACTAATGCAGACAAAATGAGAGAAATGGGATATTATTGAAGTAGGACCCGAATATCTGAGAAACCTGGTTTCTCTTCAGCTTTGGTCTCAAGCACTCCACTGATTAGAACATATTTTACATGCTTTACTAACCCTACACCCCTATATTTATATTCACTATGAAATTGCTATCAAAGGGAACACTATTAATTACCCCAAATCAGCTCCAAGATTAATCACCCATAAGTTACCCCATTAATTACCCCCAATCATCTCCTGCTTACCTCCCTAGCCATCCTTGAGTCAACATTCCTAATTTGGTATAGGTTCAGTTTCATCTGCTTCATACGATGTTCTAAAAAATGCCAGGCGCTAGTCGAGTGGATAGGGCCTCTGGGGACTTATCGGAAAATTAATCCGATTACCGAGCTAATTGAGGATTAATAGGGGACTAATCGGTCTAGTCGGGAATTTTAGAACACTGGTTTCATACCAACTGCTTTAGAGAGCTTGGCATGGATTCAGTTTTAGAATGCATTCACGGTCTTCACTGTTTATGCACATAATATCTCATTGCTTTCAACCCTGTAAGAAAAACTTTTAAGAAATTGAGTGTAAAATATAAAGTCCCAATTTCTGACAGTATAGCTTTCAGATTTATGTGGCTGTGATCTGTCATTGACAGGCTGTCTGTCCCTTGTGTCAGATTTTTTTTAGTTTGTTAAAATTTGAGAAGTGGAGCCTAATGTGTTGTCAACCTGAGTTAAAGTCCAATGACCATATCAGAAGATTCAGTCAGATCAATTGTTCATCTCTTGCTCCTTTTCTATTTTGTAATTTATGTACCTAATGCAGCTGGAGAAGCTGAGCGACATACAATGCCAACCGGAATCACAGCTTAAGTTCATAACAGAGGCGTGGCTACAAGTAAGTCAACATGAGTCATCTTATGCCCAATCAATAATACTATTTTTGATGTAGATAATAGATCAAATATAGCATCAAGAGTAAGGTGAAAATATGTATATTGTATTTGCTATGTTTGCAGATAGTCGAATGTAGGAGGGTCCTCAAGTGGACATATTCTTACGGATATTATTTACCTGAGTATGAGCATGGGAAGAGACAATTCTTCGAGTACTTGCAAGGTATGTCTTTTCCAGTGTCATGGAGCAGAAGTTATGCTGTCTGCTTTCATAATCATTGTATTTCTTCTGCAGGTGAAGCCGAGTCTGGTTTGGAACGACTTCATCAATGTGCTGAGAAGGAACTACAAATTTACCTCAATGCGGAAGGCCCGTCAAAAGATTTCAACGAGTTCCGGACAAAACTTGCTGGTCTTACCAGGTAGTTATCAGCTTTAATTCACTTTTTTATCGGCAATGTATTAAGATTTGTCACTTGACGCAACATGAGTTGGTAGAGAGATACTGCCGCTGGGACTCAACCCTCACCTTCCATGCCACCAGTTCACTGTTCAAGTGCTTCAATTAATTTCTTAGGAGTAGAGAATCAACGAATTACAGGATTATTTCATATACTGTGTCCCTAAACTTTGTTTTGATATTGCTAGTCTAAAGTTAGAAATTGGGTCTGTCATTAATCCTATCTATCCAAACCACTCAAAAAATACATTTATATTTGTTTTATAGTGGTTAAGTTCTAATTGCCTTTTCATGTTTTTGCACTTGTTAGCTTGCAACCTCCTAAATAATAATGATTAATTTGACCATCTGCAAATTCTAATAACAGTGTTACACGGAACTACTTTGAGAATTTAGTTCGAGCTCTGGAGAATGGTCTATCAGATGTCGACTCTCATGGCGCCAGCAGCAGGGCAGTTAGCTCTTCCAAGAACTATGGAGGCGGCAGCAGCAAGGTAAGAAGCGGAAGGGGAAAAAGCACGGCCTCCAAATCAAGTGGTTCCAGTAGAAACACTGATGATTCAACCCACTGGTCATGTGAACACTGTACCTTTGCAAATGTTAAGTCAGCCACCATCTGCCAGATGTGCCAGCAGCGTCGGTGAAAAGCTTGTTGTCTCTACTATTTGAATTGAATTTATCTGCCTCAATTGGAAGAGCTCGGTGGCTGACGGGTGCTGCGATGAGATTTTCCTCTTTTCTTTCAAGGGAAGAAAGAGTTTCTTTTGGTCCGCATAACAACAGTGTCATGACAAAGCAGAAGTGGCCGGAAGTAAAACGGGTTGGAGACAGGATATAGAGAGAGAAACTTATGTTTTTAATTGTGTCGGTGTAATGTGAGTTGTGTATATAGATTACGTTGTTTGTGTTGTGTATCCTATTCCTAACTTATGTTGTATTCAGAATCCATGGGAATTCATTTTCCTGTATGTTTGTGTGCTTGAACCTCTCAAGTGGTTTTTAAATAGCAATATTTGCCTCCCACGTAGTTAAGATAAGCATGGCGTTTCTTGTGCCTACACCATTTCTACTAGTTCGGTGGATTGAAAATTAATTTGTTATAGCTATATTGCTTACTTGTATAGGAATGTTTGGACTAGCAAATCACATGGGGACTAATTTTAAATCAGGACGACCAGTTTTGGTTCTTGTGACAATGTTTATTGGACTAATGAGGTTTTACAACAATCAGTCAGTCATTCAAGAGTCAGAAAATAAGACCAACGATTTTGCAGATCACGATGGTTAGCTCTTAAGCGTCTTCAACTCTTTGATTTCATTGTACCGTTACCAACTCTGGATCTACACTTTGAAAACTTAACATCATCTTCAATCTCAGACCAAACTGTGAAAGCACCAGAGAATCTCGCCTACTTGGCGATCATAGAACTGGTTTTCAAATCACATCTCATCTCCATCATTTCCGCTTCAAGGTAAGGAAGCACCATTTGTCGAGGTAGCCAAAAGAATTGGTCCTCGATGCTGCCTCGACAAGGAAGAATATTTGTCAAGGCTGCAACCAGATCGGTGAGGATGTCAGCGAGGTGGATGTAGGGATGCCGGAGGCGACAAGATCGGTGTTTGTTGTCAACAAGCCAAGCCAGATGATGGCTGACAATGACATCTTATTTTTTTTAACTTATTTCATGAATCTTGGTACTATTACAACCCTCAATTTTCAAACAAATCATGTCGTCACACTGAACTTTATTTTATTTTAGAAGACAGTTGTAACTTCGTTAGAAATTAAGAGAAATGTCCAAATTACCCTTTTAAAAAAATTAAAAACCATTGTTTAGATTTATTTTTTAATATTAAGAAGTATGAGATCACGGCCTCGATCCTCCTCCCTCACCATAAGCTTCACAGACAACAACTATGTCTCTACCTCTCACTCTCACTCTCACTCTTACTCCTACGATGAAAACTAAGAGCATATCGAGATTAAAAACGAAGAGAACCACCTGAAAAAGGAGGGAATATTTCAGGGAGGTTTGCTCCTCCATTTATACGCAGTAAACGATTCACCGCATATCCATCACAGGGAAGCACAATCTGGTCTTAATTTTAGATGGTTTTGGGTATGGAATGATTCAATTGAGCGTTGTTGAGGGCTACTGGGTCGTGGTTCCTCTGAATTTGAGATGTTTTTTTCTCTTTTTTCGAGTGGGTCTCTTCAACAATCTTGGCTCTTTGTGATGACCGATCTCCCCAATCACCATCAACAATCTTCTTATTAGTCTCAAACTCACAAAGAAAATGATTCAGCCTCTCCAGTCATGTTGGAAAACCGAAACTTGAAATCAGATGAAAATCTTCGTTTGTTACCATTTCCCACTGAAGCCAACTCCATACAAATTTTCACAGTTCAATGTACAGTAATCACCCACTCCAATGGCTGCTTCTCTCATCTTTTATTTGCTAAAACTCTTTGCATTTGAGTACTTTGAAGCAGAGGTCACAGTTCGACCCTGTTTGCTTATTTCTTCTCTTATTTCGATAGAGAAAATCTCAGAACCAAACAAGGTCGAATAACTTCATAGGTTTCTAAGGGGGTATCAAGTGACTATCTAAGATCAATACAACACAACTTCAAAAAGCCAAAATAATGATAGCTCCTCATAGGTACCATCTTATGTTTCCAAGTGTTCAATCAAAACCTACCTATGAGAAACACCCAGCCCTAACGACCACACAAGATATGCACACACATACACACCACACTCGAATCATCATGATAATTTCCTGAAATCAAAATGAAGGGAATCACCTTCGAAATCATCACCGGTCGTTTCCAACGCCAAGAATCCACTGTGCAAGATGAGTCAAATACGGTTCTGCTTGGGAACTACTACTCAAGATTGGTCCCAAACTCTGAAGCTCCGCATTAAATTCCCTCTCAAATTTTCTGCAATTTATTACACTCGTATCAATGTAAGAGAAATAGAGGGAGAGAAGCTACATTTGATTTAACTTACAGGATAGAATCAGTAACCGCTGCATTATTTGTGACAACTTTTTGCACCTGAGACGAGCCTCTTAGTTTTAGTTGTTTAAATTTCTCAGATGAAATAGGACCATCCGATGGTTCCTCCACACTAGCAATGTCAATGGAAGATGATATTAACCACTGAGTTGCTGCCGCGTACTGCAGGCATAATGTTTTCAGCCTCTCCACTTTCTGCAATTGGAAAACTCGTCCAATAAGAATAAACCAAAAGGATATAATACACCAAAAAGGAAAGGAAATTCACGTGTTTATGAAAACAAGAATCCAAGACAATAGCATTAATATTATCAGAGGCAAATAGCAAATGCGGTTAAATGAAACTGATAATTGATTGCATCTAGTTATTGTGATAAGTGATAACTGAGATGAAACCAAAAGACACGCTACTCTCTTTCCCGATGATGTAAAAATCTCTGACTTGTTCGATTAATCATTTAATCCGATTTATTTTCCGATTAATTTTCGACTAGTCTCTAGAAGGCACTCTCCGACTGACTACCGCCTAGCGTTTTTTACAACTCTTTCCTAAGTCATAACCCACATATGAATGCCACCACCAAATCTCTAGACTTAAATCATTTGGGTAAAAGTCAAAAAAAGAACTGAGACGTTTTCAGTTTACTTGGAGCAATTCAACTAACATTAGCCAACCCATCTAATGACATACAAAGTGTGAGCATTTGCATGTCACATTCTTTTCTTTTAAAACTTATCTGTGGGTTTAATTGTCACACTGTTTGTTTGTTTTCATTCGGGGCATGCGAGGTGGTTGAGCATCCATCTTTTGGATGCATATCTATTTAAGGGTGTTCACCTTTCCAACAACAATCAAGCCATTTCCCTAACAAAGTTGGGTTGGGTTGGCTACATAAATCCTCTAGCAAAACGGATGGGGATCTTCGGCTCGTATTTTTCTCTACTCAATTCTATTTCCCTTTTCTTCTCAAATGATAAATAATAAAAACTAACCTTGAGCAGTTCAGGCAAAAGAAGCAAACATTCTCTCAGGCACTTGTCCAGGAAAAAGTCATGGCATTGTATGACCTGATTCAGAAAGAACCGTGTAAAAGATAGAGGGCCATGAGTTAATGCAACAACCATAGCAACAGTTACAAACATGGTCATGTCATTATGAAATATTCCAGCATGATGATGACATACCTCATCAATGCTTTTGGCAGTCTGAAGCCTATTATGCATCACATGCCAATTGGGCTCAAGAACCTGAAAACGAATATAGAGCACCACCAAACTTAATATTTTTCAAACATTCAATAACCGAGTTTTGAAAGAATATCGTAGACCATTATGATTTTATTTTGGGGGCAGGTATATATTTCTGTACTACTGATATTATGAATCTCAGGATTCAATTCTATTATTGTCGAGTACACTAAAGTTGAATACTCAAGCGATGTCCTGTGTTATGACATTTTGGAGGGTCAAAAAATTTCTGCAAATTTTAATTTCCCTAAATCTGAATTTAAAACTTGCAATCACATGTAGAATTAATGACAAAGAATGCAAAAAGGAGAATGACATATGCATACTAATAAATGTAATAATGCTTTGACCAAAATATTCCTGAAAGGTAGAGGAAAAACTTGCCTCAAAGGTTAGATAGTGGAGAAGGCTGCTAATAAATTTAAGCATGCTACGGCAGAGCAAAGATGATCTGGATATGGCAGTTCCATGCGTGTTAAGGGCACGTACTCCCTGCAGGTAGAAATTACATCTGAATTAGAAGCAGTGAAGGAAGCATTCTAACCAAACCAGATGAAATCAATTTCAGGCCATACTTGATGCACTTGCCATGCTCCACAAAGTTGCCGGTCCACATGTTTACAATGAAAAAGAAACCGGAAAATCAACTGGTACTTTGTCAGAGCTTTCTTTGATATAACAATTGATAATGGCCAATGAACCTGGAAGAACAACAAATACTTCATATACTTTCATGATCAGACTAGAAAAATTAGTCAATACCATAGGGTCACTCTTAACTTCAATGCAGGTTCCAAAACAGCTGCCATCACTAAGTAAGAAAGCATTTAATTTCATACTATTTTTCCAGCTACATATTGTTTCTCATGTTTAGGTTTATATTAACAAGAGGAAACATTTTTTATCATCAGCATGAACAAAGATTAAATGACTCCATATGACGGTATAAGAGCTAACTGTATAGAGATTTGAAGGGCTGATTCTCCCAATCAGGGTAAAAACCTTTTTGCTTCAGTTTTAGGAGGAAAAGTGACCTAAACAGTCCACCTGGCAGAAGATATCTAACTGGGAGGGATATTGATTTTGGAGGCTAAACATGATCAAAAGGCACTAAAAGTAGAGATATACCTTAAAACAAGTATTCAGTGAAAATTCCTGTGGAATTTTACCAATGGAAGGTAAATTTATGAGAGCATAATAGCCATCATGCCAGGTTAAAAAATGACTGTCCTTAATATTGACTTGTGATTCGATACAAACATATCAATGGTTTAAAGCTTAACAAACTAAAAAGGGAAAAAATTAAGACTAGAAGAGCACACCTTATAACTCAATGAAAATGTCTCAAGGCCAGTAATGTGAATGAGCTCTTCTAAATCATTTCTCTCACCAAGAACTCTGAGAGTGCTTAACGTTTTGAGCAAGGAAGATGTTTCCTGTAAACATCAACGAGTGATATGAGAAAGAGAAGCATCAATTTCATGACTTTCTACAAAGTAGTCAATTACTTACCACACAACATGTCAAGTCCTCATGGCAAGGATCTGCCACAGCTGCCGTAGAACGCAAAGCAAGGTCTAGAAGGGACTATTAGGTAAAAAAAAGCAGCATGTCACATATCTTCCTCACTCCAAACCATTTTCATTGACTTAAAACAAAATAAATCGTTAAAACGGCAAGGATTGGTACCTGGAGCTTCTCCACATTAATATCCTCTGGTTTCTTCACTAGCTCATCCCGGGCTATATCCATAAAATGAACCAAGAAATCACCCTGTAACGTCAAACCATAATGAAGCGGAAATGGTAAATAATTGGAGTGAATAAGAACTCCAACCATCACTTTAATTAGTGCTTTCAGTTCAGGATGTTGCTCTACACAAGAGATAGAAAAAAAAATGATATTCTTCTATTGTTTTTTCAGATGGTATCCCTTTCCGGCTCCGGATAAGACATTTATCCTTTCTGACCAAGAAAAAACATGAAATGTTTAAGCTAAGGATCTAATTCTAATACTTGAGTGTAACAAACAGATCTCCACTTATTCACTGTAAAGCCAGTAAGAACTAGAGCATGAGGAACTAACTTTGACTTGTCGGTTCTTTTATAGTGCAACAACTTGGTCTTAATGGTGTACTATAAAATCACTAGGTAGTTGAGCCAGTGTCAGGAACTAGATCTGCAGACTACCCATGCCTTTCACTACAGGTACTTGTGACTTGGTTTCAAGTTACATAACATTTCTGTCAAACGTTCCCATACCTTCAGTCACATTCACATGATATAAATAATAAGATTTGGGATGGCATATTGCTCAGAAAATCTTATCAGAAGCTACTACCGTCTTTCCTCCATATGAGCCTACTTCAATCAAACTAAGCTTTGAGCACCAGACACTATCATATAGTTAACAGAACTATGTCTTCAAATTCTCATACTATAAAATTTATACCTGATCCAGAAGAAGATAATGCTTTATAGAGCGTAGCTTCCCAATCAGATCATACTACAATGAAAAGGACAGCAAATCATCACTAGAGGCACTAATGTTCAAAAAAAAATCACTAGAGGCAAAAAAAAATCACTAGAGGCACTAACATGAACCAGTTACCTAAGCAAAAATTATGAGCAGGAACATAATATGCATGCATGGATTTTAAAATTTCCCCCCACCTTTTCCTTGATGAGATTTACGAGCTCACCACTGGCAAATTCATGAGCAACTTTTATGCATTCAAGATAATGATGGTTTGAGCCAAAGCTCATTAATTTTGAATTCTCCGTTTTGGGGACCTGTAGAAAAACATTGAATCTAAAACATTTATTAATCCTTCAACAAGCAAATCAAGGACAGTTTATTTCTTTTTACATTTTCAAATAAGGTATACTATATAGACAGCTATAAGCAAGAGAAAACCTGAACATTGTGCCCACATTCCCTCATGACATTTAGATATTTTCCAGAGGTCAAAATTGTCCCAGCAACCTTTGCAAGGAAGCTAGGTATTCCATCCTTGAGGCTGTACCGTTTAATCCAGTACGTGGCATGATAATCTTGTGTGAGGCTCTCCTGTAATATATTAGAAAACGTATAAACATCCAAACCACAAATCAGCACATTCTTGATGGTGAATACAAATGTTATATGTACCTTTTGAAGAGATTTGTTCTCGGCAATGAAAAATTCCCCATAAGGATCATCGATCACTCCTTCATATACCCACCTAAAATTGTATTTAGTTCCATTGGAGCAAACAAATTAGGGTATAAATATTGCCACAAGATAAGTTAAGAAATATAACATCATACTCTACACATACAAAATATTCCAAGATGCAATTTTATATCACAACTGTTAGAATAGTTAATTAAATTAGGGTTTCCTATTAGTATTATGTTTCCTACTTTAGTTTATTTCCTATTGTTCTCTATATAAAGGAACCTTCTCTTGTAATTCATAATCAAGTTATTCTCAATACTACAATTATATTTTAGAAATTCAACATGGTATCAGAGGCAGGTTAGCTTCGATCCCTAGCCGTGTGGCTTTGCCCACTCGCTAATTATGTTTTAGCGGGTGGGCGGGGCATTATTGTTCCATTTTTTGTCACACAAAAAATTCGAGTACTGTTTACCAGCACTATTCACACAGAATTACTGTTCACCGTGGCACTGTTCACGCGCACTGTTCATCCGGTGTTTTCATATCCGTTTCCCGTTCAAGCAGTTTGAGGAGATTTTTGCCCTCACCGCAGGCAAGTGAAGCTTCTGCAGCTCAAGTCCGGCCGATTTGATTGTCCTCCCGTCTCCGTCAACCGCGTGTGAGTCACACGCGCCGCCACAAGCCTTTGATGCTCGTTCACCAAGTTTTCTGCTCCGCTGATTTTGCTGAGTTTGCACCGTCGTAGTTGCTTGAAATTGTTTATTACCGACGTAGTTGCTTAAGAAGTTTAGTGATTCTTCTTAAAAATCACCTTTGCACCGTCGTTATGTGACGTAGTTTCCGCACCGTCATTATATGACGTAGTTGCTTGAAAAGTTTGGTGATCAATCTTAAAATCACCTTGCACCGTTGCTATGCGACGAGTTGCCGCGCCGTCATTATATGACGTAGTTGCTTGAAAAGTTTTAATGATTCTTTTTAAAAATCACTTGTTCTCATGTTCGTATAATCGGTATGATTGAAGATGTTTTGCACCATCGTTGTTCGACATAGATGTTTGCTTTCCTATTATTCTTGTTTCACGTGCAAGACTTGTGTTGCACGGTTTGCACGTGAGGGGGAGTGTTAGAATAGTTGATTAAATTAGGGTTTCCTATCAGTATTATGTTTCCTAGTTTGGTTTATTTCCTATTGTTCCCTATATAAAGGAACCTTCTCTTGTAATTCATAATCAAGTTATTCTCAATAATACAATTATATTTTAGAAATTCAACAACAACAAACAGGCATCAAGGTAAACTCAATATTGGAAATTTTTCATTCAGTATAGAAATGCATTACCAAAGATGAACTTTGGATGTATTATTATGATGAGCAATAACCACAAGTATATGATTGGAAATTGTGACCTCGGTACTTATTATATGAGGTCTATGCTAATTCATCCACAACACTTGGTTATGACATTTGGTGGTTTATACAGAATGTATTGGTTGGTGGCTTGGAACATACCTTTCTAATATGCCAAAATATGAAGCACTTGAAGATTGTATCATCTTCTCTAGCAATGACCTTACTGCATTATCACCAGCCATGGCGTCAGCCTGAATATATAACAAGGTATAAGAGTAAATAAATATCAATATTTGAGGACATGAGAATAACTATGGGTATATTAAGTATTAACTCTACTAAATTGCCAAAATACAACACCTCAAATCATACCTGGTTCTGCAAGAGGTTAAGAATTGCAGAACCTGCAAAGTCATTAGTGGAGGCTTTCTTTATCACAGAGGACAATGCTTGCATGGACCCCATCATCGGCTGCACCAAATGTTGGGGATGCATTAATCAAACAATTAAGTCGGTTGTACGGATTTAGAAAGTTGAGTCCAAACCTGACAGTAAAACCACAATCCTTGAATGGAAAGCTTTCCAAGTCGAAATTGATGCTCGAGCTGTGCCACCATTGCCTCATAATCCTGACAGAATTTACAAGTCAGATTTCAAAGCAAAAAATCTGTACTGTAAAAATTAGATAGGAGCATCGGGTGGAACGGGTATTCAATATAAAACTAAGTAACACAATATATGCACACTTCATATGCCCATTCTCAAAACATGTGACAATTTTGGGGAAACTTCTATACAAAGGGTATTCTGCGAGCTTAATACCCCCATTAATATCTAGTATTCAACTAGTGATTTCCACATGAATGAACCTATTGGCGTAGTTAATCATAAACAGAATGACGGTATTCCAAGAAAGATCCAACAGATAATATCAGGCAATAATAGCTTTCGTGCGACAATTATGAGTTAAATGAAAGAGGCTAGTGTTTAACCCTAAGTTGATATAAGTGGAAAGAAAATAAGAACACGCGGAGATACACGAGAAGGAAAAATCCCTACAAGAAGGAGTGCCCTCAGTGCAGCAGCAAATGCATGATTGACTAAGCCATTCTGAAACTGGGACCTCGTTTCAACAAATTCATTTATGAGAAGAAAGCTCTTGCACAGGGGGAATATTCGCTTTGATAATTCCTGCAATTATATGTCACAATAAGAACACATTTGTAGGGAAAAGCTCAAATCAGAAATAATGAACTGCTAATTCCATTAAATGCATGAGTAAACAACAAAATATTTGGGTATTTGTACTTTCCTCTAACACTTCAACATGAGTTGTAAACCAAAGAACATGATTGACTCAATTCTACACCCTGTAACTTAGATCACTTAGATAGAATATGTTCACAGGGTTTTGGCTTTTTTCTTTGATGTCCAGCCTCACATTTAAGCAAATCAGAACAAATTCCATGTATATTCCTAACAGAATCTCATTCTCCAACAATGTAGACGGAGATCGGATAAATTCTCATTCCCGTTATATAATGAAAACATATTTAATCCTTTTACTTAGTAGCATTCAGACCGAATGACTATGAAATTTAATGTATATTCTCCGTTCTTTACTATCTGAGATCTTACCTGGAGAGCCAAATCCATAGATGCATCAATGTGGAAGGTAATATCTTCCTCCTTTCCGTAGATTCTTTTAATTGAAATGTACCGTCCTTCAATTCCAACCATGGCTGATAGGAGATCATCAATAACAATAAGTTCCTATATAACAGAACATACTGATCAGTGAAATACATCAAGATGTCTGCATTTCAAACCAAGCTATATAGAACAAGAAATCAATCAGGCCATCATTTCTAGACAAGAGTCACGATAAAAAAAAAACATAGCACAAGAGACATGCATATGAATCTACGTGTGTTGACTAACATGAATTAAATAAAAAAATCCTTGCCTTCAAGGGTTAGTCAATCCCAGTACTATATCTGCCTTGAAATATGATAATAGAAATAAAAACATTTGTACCCAACAGGAAAACTACATAGTTTGTCAAAAGGGTTACTGAAGTTCAATGTTCTAACTAGTCTGTTTAATTCTCGATTAGTCCCCAATTAATCCCCTTATTAGTCTCATGAGGCCCTCTCCACCCGACTAGCGCCTAACGTTTTTTAGAACACTGCTCAAGTTACTCAATTTGCACAATGCATGTATGATGCTATGCAGAATTTACTTATAAAAAAACACACATTTCTTAACGAGCTCTCTAGAACTGTGGACAAGTTGATATGGGAAACACATAAAGAACACACCTTTCCACTTTACAGATATATCTTAGTAGTTACTAGAGTCAGAAGATGACTTATGAGAAAATGCACTTCAAATAAAAGTAAAAACTCCACAATTCACTTCAATAGCAAGGCAAAACATACCTGTACGGCGGTATCAAAGCAGGCTATGGCCGTTTCCGATCTGGGTCCATTTAGTTAAATCAATTCCAAACACAGTGACAAAAAAAAGCATTCAACATCATTTAACATAATAATTATTGAATTTTTTTCCAGAAAAACCTCATGAAGTCAACAGATAAACCCTTGGTTTCAGCCAATCTACTCGTAGCCTTCGCCTCCTACCCAAGTAAAATCACACACAAAAGAAGTAAGAATAAGCAAATGAAATCACAGAAACTCCAATTTCTGCAGTGTGGCTCAAAAGGAACAGAAAATTTTTACTTAATTGAGCAACAACGATTAATTAACCTGGTGGAAACGGCCGGTGAGGAAAGGCCTGTCCATGTTCCAGCGAGGCGTTGATGGGAAGGAGTGAGTCGCCGACGAGTCCATTGAGTAGAAAGCAAGCTCTCTCACTCTCACTATAACGATTGCTCTGCTTTTACAGTGCTGCTTCAAATAAATCTGACTTCAATTTGGAATTCTATAGAGGGAGTATCAATTTTTTGCGTACCTGTAGCTGTAGTTGGAGAGATACGGGTCGGGTTATGTAGTAGGGTCGGGGCCGGCCTAATATTCAAATAATATAACTATTTTTGTACATAAGATAAGAGGAAATGAGAGTTTATACATCCGAAATTTAGAGTTTCTAACTTTAATACAGTTACATTTACGGTGCACTCAGTTACCAAAAGAAAATTCCGTCCACTAAATTTTGTAACAGAATTATTTTTATGAAAAGACTAAAATGCCCTTTGATAATATTTAAATTTTTAATTAATTGTCATGAACAGTAAAATAACATTTAAAATGTCCAAATTTCACTCCAATACACTGTTAATATTTATAAAAAATGCTCTTTTAAAAAAATTATGGAATCATTTCTACTTGATTGAGGACTTATCTCATTTCCAAAACTGAAGTAGAGAACAATGTCACTTTTGTGTTATTTTGAGATCCCATTTTTGTGTTTTTGTAGGTTTCATATTTGACTAATTTTTTTGTATAAAAAGTTTGCGAGAGATCAGTAGTGTTTAGTTTTGACACATTTTCGTTTTTTTTCCAAGTTAGCATTGTTATATTTGAGCATGAAATGACTCAAAATACCCATGTTTGACTTTCAAAATTTTCAAAACATGTCATTGGCCTTCTTTTCTTCACTTCTTCCATCTCTCTCACATTTCATCCCTTGCACCAATCGCCTCAGAAATTTTACTAATAAAACTTTTTGGTCCCTAACCCAATCTTAGTATAACATAAATTTTCAATAAAAAAATCTAGCCACTCCAAAATCTTCCCACTAACCTAATCGAAGCTGCTCCACAATTTCACTCCACAATTGAAGCCGCTCCAGATTCGGCCTTCGTTTCACTTTCGGGAGGTGGATTACACAAGGAAGCAGTTCGATTCGAAGAGGAGAGGGTGAGGGAGAGGTATGAGTGATGGAGAGAAGAAAAAGGAGGAGGAGCGAAGGAGAAATGGAAAAAAGTGTATAATAATATGCTTTTGAGAAATTGAATGACATTCAAGTTATTTTGGTCATTTTTTACTTAAAACTAACGATGTTAGCTTGAAAGAAAACATAAATAAATAAAGTGAGTCTAAAACAAAATAAGTTTACCTCTCAAAACTTTTTAAAATTAGGCGAAGTGTAAGAAAGGCTGATAGTCAACTACATTTCTCTTAAAGTGTCCCCCTATATTATTTACTTGGTGATTAGAATTAATCATCTCTTTGTTGGATTTGGATAGCTTTCGTAAGAGGAGTTAAAGCCTTGACCTTTACAGATCTCCAACAACTCTCTTACTTGCCACACCACCCTAGTGATTAAAACATAGTTTATATTAAACCGCAAACATTTCATTGATTGTTATAATAATATTTTAATAAGGATAAATTGTAAATGGTTTTTCTTAACTGATAAACACAAACAAATACATACCTAATATGTAAAATTAAACAAATGCTTACCCTAATGATTTTGTTTGTTGCATTGTTATAACACCGTCAGATTTTAAAGAAAATGACTATTTTACCCTGAAGTTGTTTTTAAATTTTCAAAAGCATGTCTTTCTTACAACCTTTTAATTTTACTTTTATTTTCTTAAGCATGACTAGAGACTCTTAGATTCCATACCAGATTTCCAGCTAACCTCTCCATAGTTTCCAGATCTACACAATTTCAACTCTATTTTGTTGCATTGTTATAACTCTCAGACGTAGATGTCGAACTTTGATTTCCAGTTGAAGGTGATTAGGTTATAGCTCTCCAATTGTGAAATCCCAGTAAGGTTGAAGTAATAGTGATGAAATGTTGAGATCAATTCTTAAATTTAGGGATTTAGGTCATAAAAGAAAAAAGAGAATAAAATAAGTGAGGGCATTTTAAAATCCTCAATTTCTTTACTAAGAAATTGAAAACTTTAAAGAGAGAAATGACATGGTTTTAGAGAGAGAAAATGAAGTTACATATGAGAGAGATAAAGAAGAAAATGAGGAAGAAGATGAACATAGTGGGGGATAGTTTGAGAATTTTAAAAAAATAAATAAATGGTCATGTGCAAATAATGTGATGAGTGAGAAGACTTTTCCATCAAATTTCCTTAATTTTGTATGACTGTGCTGTGTGATAAATCATAAAAGTAACCATTTGTCGAGTCCTCAAAACTCAGAAAGTCAATATTTTCTATAAAAAAATTTGTTCATACACCCAACCAATTACTAGTTACTTTTAGAGGTAATTTCACTTAGGTCACTACAAAAGTTTGTACTCTCACTTAGATCATCAAAAATCTAATTTAATTTGTGAGGTCACCAAACACATATTTTGTCTCACTGTTATAACTTCCGTTTGAGAATGATTTGAAATGTCTGTTTTATCTCTGAGTGTTAACGCTACCTAACATGTATCCTAACTTATATCCACTAACACTTTTCATTTGATTTGGTTAAGAGAGACGAAGACAAACATGCAAAGTGGTATGTGAATCTTCTATATGGATTCTCAGTGGTACGCGATGTCTGAATCGGAGAAGAAATTCCACACTTGCATCGATGGTGTCGCCTCTCCTCTTTCGTTATCGACGACGATCGATTGTGAGTAAAATGAGCTCTCTGTGTTTTTTTTATTTCGCTTACTACTAAATTAGGGATTATGGGTACTTTGACCATTATTAGAAAACTTTTGGTCATGTGCCTCGCACATGGCGCGAGATAACGGAAAAAAAAAGTAACGAAAGTTATAACAGTGAGACGA